>JACEFZ010004709.1:42500-80211 GCA_014155875.1 Cepaea nemoralis
GGGCCTGCGTGCCCCAATTTGTTACCCTTTGAAAATAAAGTCTGTCGTTCGTTCGTTCGTTCGTTCCCGTGTTGGCCTTAATATAATTTAGACTATAATTGTTCCCTTTAAAGCCACTTTTCCTGTAGTATAGTGTTTTCCATTTTTTTTTTTAATGTCATGCACATTATTGCGAAAAGAGAAATAGACAACAAATTGTCAGTGAACAGTGAGACTAATATGTAAAAATATCATTATATGATCACGTGCCTTGCCAAATGGCGCAGGCGATCATGAACTCCCTTATCGGCTAAATATGAGGGGGCTTCAAAGAAGATCCTTGATATTTTTGTGTGTGTGTGTGTGTGATGACATTCTGCAAAAGTGAAGATCAAATGTATCATTTTTTGATGTAGTAACCACTGCGTTGAATGCAAGTCCTCCAGCGCCGATAGTTACAGTTCTCTTCTTCCTCTTCCCTTTCTCTGTCCAACTCAATATAACTGTATAAAACTCAAAATACTAATATACTGTATATTCAAAATGCCAAGTATACAGTATTTATTTTTATCTTTGGATTTATCGTCCGTCTATAACATGGCGACCGTTTACTGTGTTGTGTGTGTGTGTGTGTGTGTGTGTGTGTGTGTGTGTGTGTGTGTGTGTGAAAATACATATTATTTGCATATGTTTGCCTCGTTGTGTTGTAACACATATGGCTTCATATATGTCATACTGTCTCTAATATGCATGCATTTAACCCATTAATAATATATGAACACCTTTACACGTTTCTACGGTTCATCTGTACTGTTGCATCAATTTTTGGCTATATGTTTTTCTGTTGCAACAATATGCGTTTGACCCCGCCGTCGAAGATCTGTCGTGAACTGCCGTCCTTTCCGAAACATTCGTGCCCAGTCTGTCACTGTTGTCTTCGACACACATTTGTTACCGTACACTGCCTGCATTCTTCGATGAATGTCCACTGGTCGACATCCTTCAATTTAATTAAAGAAACTGAATCACCTCTCTTTGAGCTTCTTTGAACGGATTTTGGATCAACACGGCCATTTTCGCAACGGTCAGAAACAGAACCTATGCATCATGGGACGATAAGCACGTGCTCTTTTATTCATTGGTCAGTACTTATCACATGACTATGACATGATCATGTTCAAAGTATGCAATTACGCGCGTTGCGGCACCAACGGATTTCAAATGAACGCTTATAATACATGATTACATTTTTAAAGTCGGAAAGTTTCTTCATGCCAGGGTTGAATCATTAATTCCGTAAAATGAAATGTTGATACAAGTTTACTGCTTTAGTTACTGCCATGATGGGATAGAATCTGTGTCTCCAGTCATGCTGCTACTTTAGTTACTGCCACATCAGGTTACAATCTGTGTCTCCAGCCAGGCTAATGCTTTAGGTACTGCCACGCCGGGTTACAATCTGTGTCTCCAGTGAGGCTACTGCTTTAATTACTGCCATGCCGGGCTGATCCACGACTCTGGTGATCGAGTGAGATGGCAAAACATGACCGCCCACGCTTACCGGCATGGCACATGATGGATGGATGGATGTCGGGTTACAAACTTTGAATCCAACTAAGCTCCATCTTTAGTTACTACAGTGACCTTCATAGTCAGACCGGTTGTTTTAATTCGAAGACACCACAGTGTTCCTTCACAAGTGTTCCTTCACAAATGTTCCTTCAGTCACAAGTGTTCCTTCACAAGTGTTCCTTCACAAGTGTTCCTTCACAAGTGTTCCTTCACATGTGTTCCTTCACAAGTGTTCCTTCACAAGTGTTTCTCTAACCTGATGTGTAACAACCCTTGATCCCCCTTATGTCCAACAACAATTCCAACCGTCTAGATGACTACTTACCCTTAGACGAACTCTCACAAGTCAAGACTTGAACTTCTACTTCTGACATTATCAGGTGTTGTGGTCTTCACCCTCTACCCAGTCCCATGTATAGTTACAAGAACGTACGATGTGTTGCTTGCATTTGTCTGAATTCTTCATGAGAATCTATGTCCTGGAATGAACGGACCTTTTGAGAGCTGTGTTCCACCTAGCCCTTTCAGGATAGCATGATCGCATGACAAGGCACATGATGATGGTGATAAATTTATATTTCAAAATATTAGCCTCGAAGTTCAATAATATTTTGTTGTCTATTTCTGCTTTCGTAATAATGTCCGTAACAACACTACAATAAATTTAAAAGCTCATTATTGCATGGAATGAGGCAATGAAGGGACACAAATATAATCTAAATCCGCATTAAGGCACCCAGCACGGAAGATAACTATATCTATTTATTTAAATAAAATAATACGGTGGTTATTACTTTAAAAGAAATATTTATACCATGTTACTTTCCTCGTTTCATTGATGATCACCCTGTATTATGCAATCAAACGATGCTTTTGTTTCCTTTGTAATAAATTATATTAATTCATGCATGGCTCTTCTTATTGTATAATATCGTACACAATAGTAGTTTACTTAACGAGTGATAGGTCTGAACAATTAACTTCTTAACTGCAATAATGATAATCAGTGCTTATCCTTCTTTTGTCAGGTACATGCGTGTACCTTGTAATTGTAACTTGTGAGGGAAACGAAAAGGTGTCAGGCCAGATTCGTGGCATCAATGACCATCATTGTGTAGAAAGCATACGGCAAATAATCTAGTGCAATCTCTAGGCGATGCTAACCCTAAACAATTAAATTCTAGAATATTTAATTTCTATGCTTTGTTATGGTATAGGGTTTGATACTGATGCCTGATGATTGATAAAATACTGTCAAATTAACTTTGAACGTAACGGTTGCCATGGAAACCAAAATAAACAGCGGCCATATTGGATTTCTTAAGTATGGTCTAAAACTGTTATTTATTAATTTACAGACTTCAGATTTTGTATGTGGGTACAAAAAATAGAATATTTTCAGAAGCTTTTAGTGATATCCCTTGGTATTTGTTTTCTCCATGATTAAAAGGAAATTTCCACATTTTCATTGACAATTTTTTTTTTTTTTTTTTTTAAATTACTGGACAAAGACTATATCTTAGTTTTAAAAACGCTCTTGACAAAATGTACATATTACAATGAAGAATAATTCTGCCAAATTTCATTGTAATGTGACACACCGTTTTTGAAAAAAGAAAATGAAAAAGAAATTTTAAAAAATATAGCAAAATGGGAAAACGGGGAAAACGGATTATTTTTAGGTTTTTTTTTTTAAAATGCTAAAATAAATATTTTAATAATAAATTTTTTTTATTTCACACTGACAAACAGTTTACAACTCTACCTCTGATTTAGAATGATCCTGCTGCATATGCAGGACCTCCCTCCAAGGCATGCAGCTCACCTTGTCTCTTCAGTTTGGCCACTCGTGCACTGTCGCGTCTCTAAGTTTGTTTGTCTTTCTTATATTTTAAACTGTTTCGAATTCGCTTCTCCATCCTAGATGCTCCTAGTCTCTGCATATGCAGGCCTGTAGAAAGTCCATAAAACTGGGCAGTGTCTTGAGCAGCAGCAGCTCCAAAGTTGAACTCTCTTGCAGCAGTAACAACAGCAAACTGAACGCGCTTGAGTGAGGCAAAGTTGTCCTTAGTACATCGAGCCCATATCAAGCTGTGTAAACACTCATTTGAATTCTGAGTTTGTTCTGACACACACCTACTTTGTAGTTTCGTGTCAGACAGCCTTTCATAAATTGGCAACATATATTTCTCAAGCTTGTCATGGTTGAGCCATGTGTGTAACATCTTGTCATGAGGACCTGGGACCTGATGGTTAGCCAGTGCAGATTGAAAAAAAAAACACCAAGATTGTTCTCCACTTGGGCACATTTCATGACGTGGCCTCTTGTCTGTTGAAAAACAGTGATGCAGTAAAGTCATAACACTATTCCTCATGGACTCTACACTTGTGTTGTTTCTTATGGCCCTACTGTAATAAATTTTCAGCTTACGGATGGCATTTTGTGTAAGCTGACCTTTACCGCATCCTCCTAGGGTCACGCCTTGCTTTCGGCAGTCAGCACCAACATTGTGGAGTGCTGTTCCAAGGCGTTTACTGACATGGTTGATACACTCCTCTTTGTCTATCTGAATGTCATCCTCATATAGTTTGATCTTGGTAAGCTCTGCAAATATTTTGGTGTCACCATCTGAAAGTATTGACGTATAGCGAAGTTTATGACGGGCCACAGACCGTCGCCACAACACTATTGCAGCCTCCAACTCCATCATTCCAGCAGATCCTGTGAAATTGTTATCACAGTTGGGAAGATGTGCTGCCTCCCATGCTGCAAATTCATGTCGTTTGTCTCTGGAAAGTGTCTTGCAAGTGGTTTCACACACTTGGCAATATGTGGACATAACATGGGTAACTATGCAAAGTCCTGTAAAAACATCCACTGTATAGCTAACTCCAATCTGGGATGTGTGGCCTCTAGTCAGCCAGGTGCCATCAAAGCTGACACTAATATCTAGCACATCATTGTCATGTAGAGTTATGCCTGACCGTTGTGCATGAGCCTGTCGAACAATTTTACGGTTTGAGAGAAAACTGGTGCTTTTTGTTCCCGTTTTTGGTATCCATTGTCGTCAGCGGAAGCATACCTGCTGCTAGTGGATGTCATGTATTTATACGTATCTCTTATAAAATGGCTTCGGTAATAAAAGAGTCACTTCCACATTTTTGAGAAGATCACGATGGCACTGATTCATTCAGATTCTCTGTTAAAACAGATTCTCTGTTTGAAGAAGTGGACTGTGACTTTAGCTGGGTCGCTTTCAGAATTGTCTGTACCGTTTACGACGTTCCGGTAGACTTTTCGCTGCTTACGAGCATTTCAGAGGTGTAGTCTAAGAGATATCTTGCGTTGAGAAAAGATGACAGGATGTTAAATTTCTTGTAACGAGGCATTTTTGAATGCGTGTCGATCTGTCGTCAATGATAAACATACGGCGTCTGAGTAGTGGCGAAATTTAATCACCATAAATCGGCCATCTTCGCCACCCTCGTGATCAGTTTCAGCCATCGGGGATGGCGCATTGCTTGCCGATTTGTGACGTGTTCCATATATGGAAGTTTCCGTAAGATTAATGATACGAAGCAAACCGCTGTATGCAGAAAAGTTTCCGATTTCACGAACTCGGAGTTTCACGAACAGTTACGGAAGATCGTGACCTTTCCAATGATATCTGACACGTGCGTGTAGTGTGTTCCTGAGATATTGTTTCTAGAGTTTGAAAACCGTAAATTTCGTAACAATTTTCAATAAGTAGACAATTTGACACCTAGGGTGGGTTTAGTAAAATATGAATATTGCATTAAAATAACAGTTTTTAAACAAACAAACAAAAAGTACCGAATCTGATAGAAGACATGATAAGGTGTTTAAAAATGAACTATTCCAAAAATTGCCAAATTGACAAAAAATCGATATTTTTTCAGGTTAGCATGGTTAGGTCTCAGGGATTCCCTGATGAAAAGCCAATATATGACTTTCAATGTCTTTGTATGTGTCCCCCAGGAGCAATAGCCGCCTAATGAGGTTCCAAGTCCCTTTATGTGTTCCCCGGCAGCAAGAGCCGCCCCATGAGATTCCAAGTCCCTGTATGTGTTGCCCAAGGACAGTAGCCGCTCCATGATGTATGTCGACCGCAGTTATAGAGTACCCACCAACCGCGGATAGTTGGTTAGGTAACGATGGAGCAGGCAGTGTTTAGGACAACCTTTCCAGCAGCTTCCTCGTGCCATGGAGGTGAGCAGTGCTTTCTTATCTCTGTCTGCTCAGTCGCTCAGGGGGCTGCCGAATCTCCTTGCTGCTCAGTCGCTCGGGGGGCTGCCGAATCTCCTTGCTGCTCAGGTTAGTAGAAGACTACCGTATACCTAAGCCGCCTGTGTGCAGGTCTACGACTACGACTGCCAGCGTACCACGCCTGCCGCTTAGCCCATCGCCACAGGGTTTGAAGGTGATAGATGAAGTTAAATGAAGAATGACTTGCGCGATAAACTGGATTAAAGTGAGGAACAGTTGCACAATTCGACGACCACACTCTCTCGCCTAGGTCCATCTGAATCCAGTGGCAAGACAAGTCAGGACGACCGGAGACGAATACATGTGCAGTGGATGAACAGCAGGCTCTAGGTGTCTTGCCGTGCTCTTTACGATCAACATCGCTTTGCATGTCGCCGCCTTGCCCGTTGAATCAGTCAGGCCACTGCTTTAGTTACTGCCACGTCGGGTTATAATCTGTGTCACCAGCCAGGATACTACTTTGGTTACTGCCGTGTCGGGTCACAAGCTGTGCTTCTACTCAGGGTATTGCTTTAGTTACTGCCATGGCATCCATAGTCAAGGCGACGGCACCACAGTCTTCTGCCACAATTGTTCCTCTGACACGACGTTTAAACACTCTTGAGCTGCCCTATGTCCAACAATTGTTCCTCTGACACGAAGTTTAAACACTCTTGAGCTGCCCTATGTCCAACAATTGTTCCTCTGACACGACGTTTTAAACACTCTTGAGCTGCCCTATGTCCAACAATTGTTCCTCTGACACGACGTTTAAACACTCTTGAGCTGCCCTGTGTCCAACAATTGTTCCTCTGACACGACGTTTAAACACTCTTGAGCTGCCCTATGTCCAACAATTGTTCCTCTGACACGACGTTTAAACACTCTTGAGCTGCCCTGTGTCCAACAATTGTTCCTCTGACACGACGTTTAAACACTCTTGAGCTGCCCTATGTCCACAATTGTTCCTCTGACACGACGTTTAAACACTTGTAGCATGATGTCTTCAGACGTTCGCATCCCCAGTCCATTTTCATTTCTCAATACTCAGTAGTTAACCACGTAAGCCGTCTTGATACCCTAACTAAAAATAGAATCGTAGATTCTAGATCGAGAGAGGGTAGATGAATGGTGGGGTCTCAATTTGATTGGGTAACCCTTGGGCTGGTAACGCTCCTTAATACATAATTAGCCCGCCAGTCGAAGCCTTGATTCCATCCCGTAAGGACATGTTCAAGATGCAGTGGTAAAATTTGCCCAAAAGCATTCTTTAGGATGTGGTCATCTGCACTCCAGGTACCTAAATCATTTAATATGTTATGTGTAAACCTGATGAAGTGAGAGAGAGACGAATGGCCGAGTATTTTCTTGAGAAAATGTAAAAAGAAGACAGGACTTCGGTACAGTGACTCTAAAACTGCCGCTCAAAACCTGTCATGTCTACCGCAGTGAAACATTCTTACCATGTCTATTGTCTGTCTGATTTGATGATTTGCATATGCTTATGACTGTAAACCACGCTCAATGCATATGGCAAAACCTTTGTGCGCTCTGAACATTCGTTGAGTGCCTATCATGACCATTCTTAACCAAACTGTACCTTGCTCTTGAGAGTTACCTTTGGCAGCTTTGTTTCAGAATGTGTGATGCTATATACTGCATGTAATTTCTCCCTTATAATGGCTGAGAATGTTTGAGTGAATGAGATGGTAATTATATAATTAACTTCTCGTAATTGTAAAAGTAAAGACACTTATTATATCATGTTTGCAGGACTGCATTGCACTTTAGAAATTACAAAGTCCATGTAATGTCTAGTGACAGTATTACGATCAGGAAAATTGTCAAAAGCACTCATAAAGAGTTGCCTGGGATGCAGTTTCTCTTTGACGTTATGCACTGGTCCTTTGCAACAATAGTTTAGGTTTATATGAGCTACATTCCAATGAGGAGCAATATGTGGCATAACCTACAGTGTCTGTCAGATGAATACATGGAAGGCTCATGCTATTTGTCAGGGAAAATTCATGTTTTCTTTCATTATGTGTATTCCACATGTGAAGGCAATTCTGGTGCATGATTTCTGCCATACAATGCCTACTTCTTGGTGCTTAATCACACTGTCTGTTCTCATGGTACACCGGTCCTGTGATCTACTCATTGTGGGAATTTACAAGATAATTGTGTGAAGCTGCCTCTGATTAGGAGTATGTGCCTATGAATTCACGGTTTTGGGATGAACCTGGAGAAAGGATATCACCCCAAACCCCCAAATAAAATTGCACTTCATCATCAGTGAGAGGCGGGTGTTCGAATATCACACTCCTTTTCCCCTCCCATTCCTCTCTGAATCTGTGATAGTACTGTATATAACTGTGGACAATGGTTCAATAGATGTAAAACACATGTTGTGCCTTTGTTTATTAACAGGAGAATGAGGAAGATGGGGAGGCCTTTCATTACCAGGACAACTCCAGGGAAGTCCTGAGCTCTAGCTTCAACTCCAGCTGAAAAATAATACTCCAAAAAGTACCACATGAACAACAGCTTGCAAATGTTCAGCCTGAATTCACCAAATTCTGGCCTATACAGATGGCACTGAAGAAAAGTCTTGATTAAAAGCCTAAGACAGGGATACTCTCCAATTTTGTAAAAGCCCCAGGCTATATCTTCAAGATAAATTCAAGAAAAAACCTTAAGAGGAGAGATTACCTGGTCTTCAGCATGTCACTACTGGCTAAGAGTGGACATTAAAGGTGCACTTGGAGCAGACTATATCACAGCTTAATATTGGCTGAAAGGCTAATGGAGAAGAAGTATATAATAAATAGAGCAAATTCTCAAAATGGATTAGTGATAATTAAGTGTGGTGATTTAGTTACATCAAAACCTGTTTGTGGGAGATAGACTGGCAGAGAAGAATAATGGGACATAATAGTTTTTAGATCTTCATCTACTGAAAAAGTAAAACTAATCCCAAACTATCAACTTTGCGAACAGACTACTCACCCTTCGGAAGGACATGTTTGTCACTTGCTTCGGACTAGTCAAAGTGGGGAATAGCCTGAACTGGAGAAACATTATGAGAGAACTGCAACCTGAGCTGTCCAACACCATCATAGGTGCTAAAAAGATTAAACAGACCAGTGGAGCAGAAGGTCCCTATACTTGTGCCCGGCTATAGGTTTATCATGTGTTTTCCTCATTTGACGGTTGGAAAAGTGATAGCATGATTACAGTGTTGTGGTGTAGGATATCTTGATGAAGGAGGAGGGTTTGTTTTAGATTGATGTTTCTGGGGGGATGTTGAGTGATGTGTTTGGGTTTTCATAGATAATGTCACTATAATTTGCATATAAACATATTTGAGATGTAAATTGTTGGCAGAAAATGAAGCCTGAGTCTTCACTTGACCTCATCAGACATTAATAAAAGATTAGTTGTAAGAGAACAGTTTTGAGATATATGTCCCTGTGGTTGTCTTGTCCAACTGGTGTCAAGCATCTTCATGGTGACTGTTACTCTACTGTTGTGGTTGGTTACAGAGATTGTGAAAGTTCTGTGTGGTTGTTGTCAAGTATATTCCATGATGTATGACTTGTCTAATCTGTTGGTGTGATCATTCCTTTGTGAATGTTTGTCCAACTGTTGTCAAGATCTTCTCATGTTGTCTTGTTCAACCAGTGTAAAATACAGTTGTTGTTATGTTCACTACAATGGTACAATTGTCAATGTGATCATTTGTCCAAGTGTCTTGTGTCACTTGAAATAAATAATTAGAGATCAAACATGAGGTTGGCGACCAGAGCACAGTCAGCTGGAAGATGAGAGAACTGCTTTCATTGGTTACTGTGGCTAACTGCCAAGATCTCTCTATATATATATGGCCTAGAAGAGAAATCATCTATAAATAATTCTGTGTAGAACTTAACTTAGGTCTAATTTCTCACAGTGGGGGTACTCGATGAGCCAAAATTCTGAATGGTTTCTCTACAAGGGTTATGCGAGAATAAATATCAATACCTCTAGACAACACTTGCTGTTACTAACCTGTATCTTTTATAGAGAGATATACTTTATAGAACTTCACTCATTGGAACTTCTATAATTCTCTATAAACCCACAAAAAACCTCACAACACTCTTGAGCTGCCCTATGTCCAACAATTGTTCCTCTGACACGACGTTTAAACACTCTTGAGCTGCCCTATGTCCAACAATTGTTCCTCTGACACGACGTTTAAACACTCTTGAGCTGCCCTATGTCCAACAATTGTTCCTCTGACACGACGTTTAAACACTCTTGAGCTGCCCGATGTCCAAAAATTGTTCCTCTGACACGACGTTTAAACACTCTTGAGCTGCCCTATGTCCAACAATTGTTCCTCTGACACGACGTTTAAACAGCCTTGAGCTGCCCTATGTCCAACAATTGTTCCTCTGACACGACGTTTAAACACTCTTGAGCTGCCCTATGTCCAACATGAGACACGTCAGTCTAGATAACAACTTATCAGAATAAGTCAATGCTTGAACGGCTACACGTTGACATTATCGGCTGTTGTTGTCTTCACTCGCTATCCAGTCTGATCCATACTAAAAAGAACGCACTGCATGTTTCTTGTACGTGTCTCCATGCTTCTCATGAATATATGTCATCAATTGAACATACGTTTTGAAAGCTATGCTCGACCTAACACTTCCAGAAGTTTCTTGTATCTTCCCTGCAGCCAATTCTTTTCTTGATCTCATTGTGCAGTGGATACTGGGCACTTATTGACTTGCTGGTAGACATGTGCTCATGTACTTTGCCAATAAGGGAGTGCATGATCGCCGACGCCATTTGACACCAAACATGATGATAATGATGATGATAATATATTTCAAAATATTTGTCTTATTGTTCACTAACATTTTGTTCAGGCAATCAGGGGAAACAACTATAATCTACATGCTTATTGAGGCCAGCACGGGAGATAAGGATAGCTATTTATTCATATAACAAATATGGTAATTATTTAATTATTAAGAATACGTGTCACATGTTACTTGCCTCTTTTCTTGGAAGCTCTCCGGCAATTATGCAATCATACCAATCCCTGTATTTGCTTTTTACTATCATAGAATAATCTATACATGACTTTACTTATTGTGTAATATCGTAAACAATATTAGTTTACATAGAGAGTGATAGGCCTGCACAATTATCTACGTATCTGCACATGCATTTCGAAAGTTATAAAGATCATTTTTGGCAGGTACATGATTGTACCTTGTAAGTGTAACTAGTGAGTGTCATGAGAATGTGTCATTTTCATCCCAAATACGTCACGCCAGTGACCATCATTGCATAGAAAGTATACGGCAAAGAATCGCTAGCAATCTCCACCACTAGGTGTGACAGGACAATTAGATATATTATATCGTAGACTGTCTTGATGTTCTTATTGTTAACTGTGAGTATACACGTGATGAGTTTCCCCAGGTTCACTAGGTTACGATAAAGGTCTACATTCTGAGTCAAAACTGGTCATTGTAATTGTGAGCTTATTGCTTCAGATCTACTTATAGGTGAATGTTCCACATATCAGCATCACATATTGGAAGACAGGTGAGAAATCAGAAGCCGAGGTGGAAACCCACTCACTTTACAAATGGCACCAATACTAATTAAACAACACATATCAGCTGATATTGAATAAGAACCATACAACGCAAACTGTCTACCAACTATAAGATATTAATACAAAACCTGGGCAACGAAAGAAACGGAGAAAAGAAAAAACAAAATTACTACAATGGAAATGAGATTCCCGAGAATAGTAGTCAATATATAAAGAATAGAGACAATCAGAAATGTTGAAACCAGGACAAAAGTGAGGGTTATAGCAGCGCTAGATTTCATAAGAAAACAGCAAGTGATAGCGTTCAGCCACAAATATAGGATACCAAATGATACTGTATCACAGCAAGCAATGATGCACACAGCAAATGGAAGCAAAAGAAGAGGCCGAGGATGTATACGGTGGACAGAGGAAATAACAGAGTCCATGGAATCTCGATATATTAAGCCTCAAAACGAACAAACTTCTGCTTCACCTCGACACCACAAGGTACAAGAGGAACACGATGAGATAGTTAGAAATATTAAAACAACAATTATAATGGTCATAATCATGTGCCCTGCCAACTGACGCAAACGATCATGCCTTTCCATAGAACTCCTATCTTGTTGTCCAATCAGCTCCACTGATGGCATTCCTCCACAATAACTTCTTAGTCCACCCAGCAACATTTCTCTTGTTCTATCTATATTTCTTGTACCTCTGTTTATTCCATTGTTATTACGATGTTCTCCGGTACCTGTCTTCTCATTGTCTGACCAACGAACGATATATGTCTCTTGTGTTTAATTGCGTACAGTAGTTTCATGAACTTCTTCCAGCCACTCGTTGACAGTATCTCTGATAGTCCAATGTATCCGCAACAATTGTCTATAAAAACATATTTCTGCTGCCTCAAAGCTCTTAATAATTTGTTCCCCAGTCTCGTGGTTTCTGTTGTTCTACCCAAACATAGTAGAATATTCTATGTAGCCATGTTGTTCCTACTTCTCTTGCTGCTTTAATTAATTCAATTGGTATTTCTTCTTGCCACGATGATTTATTCAATGGGCTAATCTGACGGCTTCTCCAATTTCTTCATTCAATATGTCTGGTTCTAGTTCTTCCATGGTATCTGTGTCGGTGTCATCAATTCCCGTGTCATCTGAAAGAATAGTGAGAAGCTGTTCAAGGTACTACCTCCAACGTTTTAGGACGCGTTTTTTCTTTGTTCACTTAGTGAGTCTCCTTTTTCTGTTTTAATGATTTCAGTTGGGTCAAAGGATCCTCCTTTAATTCTCATTGCACCTATCTTTTGTAGATCTGTATAGTTGACTCCTTGTATCTTTTATTTAGGGTTTCTTCATATTAATCCGGGTCGTTTTTGTTTGTTCTCATTTTACTATTCTATCCACATGTCTTCTAGTCATTCTATAATCTATGTAGTCACGATCCTGTATGCTCTTCACCCACTTTTTATATTTTATTTTTCTTATCGTCTCTTACGTCTTTCTTTACCTATGCGTTACTCCAACTTGTTATTTACTTTTCCATGTTTTGCGAGTTTTCGTGGATCCACATGCTATTTTTGCAGTATTTAAAAAGGCTGATTTAAACATCTCCCAATTCCAGTCTTGTAATGCTGATATGTGGACCATTCTCCTATAAGTAGATCTTAACCGGGAGTCTCCATGGCGAAGTGGTCAAACCATGTGACTTGGGCTCCGGAGGTTGTGGATTCAATTGCGGGCCGCGTCCTTCGGTTTACGAGTGCAGTTTATCGGAGACTCCTGAGTGTCGTCGCTGGAGCTACAGAGTTCATTCTTTGTGCGACGCTTTCGGCTCTGCGGAAAGAGACTGAGCCATATGGGATAAAACACAGTGCAATGAAATGGACACTGTCAACTTTTAAGCGACGTTTTTTTTTTAAATCTTAACCAATGAGCTCCCAATTGCAATGACCAATCTTGACTCACAGTGTAGCCCTCTGTCATACCCTTATGAACTTGCAGCAGTTTTGAGCGTTTACACTCAGAGTTAAAGGTGAGCGCATCAAGACAGTCTACGATAAAATATGTCTAACTGGTGTCACGTCAATTGGCGGAGATTGATGTAGAGTCTTTGCCGTATATGTTCTACACACTTATGATCACTGGTGTGGCGTATCTGGCCTGCGCATGACACGTTTTCATTACCCCTACTAGATACAGTTTATTGTGTTGTCTCTAAATCACACTATGTATCATTCGCCACATTGTGTTCCACCAATGGCAACATTTTTAAACAGTGATTTGGTGATTCGAGTTTGCAGTTTGGATGACCACCCGTGTACCCTGGCCAGATAAATCCATATGTTGAGCCAGAGCCGCCCCATCAGGTTCCCACGCCCCTGTGTGGCATTCGGTTGACATCTGCTGGTGGCCCTGACAAGATCCCGTAAAGATACTACAATTTGATCACAGTCGAAATGCCGAGTACAATTATAAGGCACACGCGTGTACCTGTCAAAAATGATATTTTAGACACCATATTACCTGATAAGGTTAAGCAGATATGTGTTAAGATCTATCACTCTTGAAGTAAATTGATATTGTGTACGATATTATACAATAAGACAGGTCATGTATACATTAATATAAGATAGTAGAAAGCAAATAAAGGTAATGTTTGATTGCATAATAGCCGGAGAGCTTCCATGAAAAGAGGGAAGTAAAGTGTCATAAATGTGTGCTTTTTATTTGTAATAACAAATGTATTTATTATATGAATAAATAACTATAGTTATCTCCCCTGTTGGCCGCATTTGATACGAATTTTGGTTATAGTTGTTACTTCATCGTTTATTTCCTGTGGTGGAGTTTTTTTAAAGAATTATTTTAATATTGTTCACATGTTTGGGAAAACAGAAATATACAACAACATGTTGGTGAATAATGAAACTAATATTTTGAAATATATCATCATTATTATTGTCAGGGTCCTATAATGTAATGAATCTGGCTCGCTGGACCTAACATATGTGAGACATACACAAGTACAGAATGACTTGACGGGACACACAGTAACACTAAGTTTGATGGTTTTATTTACACTTCACATGCAACACAATCTAATTCGGCATGTGGCCATCACAAGGTGAATATCACAACCTATACATAATACATCAATGCACTCACAAACTCAAACCCACAGCTATGCAGTCTTTCTATCTTCTTCCAAGAGCTACGAACAATCTACATTCAGGCACAGAAATACAAGAGCCGCTTTCATACACGTCAGTCTCGTCTGATGCCCCTAGCCGTGACTGGCGTTTTCCTCTCACAGTGGATTCCCTGTGGATTCGAGCGCAACGAGAATTGCATGCGTCACGCTTGTACTGGCTTGACTCTGACAGTCCCTCTCTCTGTCGTCAGCGAAACCTGTGAGTAAGTCACTGGTATTCGCCTGGCGGGCGTAACGATGTCGCGGCATATCAATGGGGATTATGACAGTTATAAGCACTATTAGTTAGATATAAGTTCATAATGCCTATAAAAGATATTAACATAGGGATTTGAAATTGTAAGACAGGAAAAATTACAGCGTGGCGCCCACATGTGTTTCCTTGGTAAACATCATCCAGCCTGGTTTAAGAGAATTGTAACTAATTCTTAATTAAACATACTGGTCTATGTAATACATACATCCATCTTAATAATGTAGATAATACATACCAATAGCTTGAAGAGAATCATGTTTTTAAAGGCAACAATACCTTTTCCCCACACGGGGAAAGAAATCCCACAAGGGAACGTACGTCTGTTTACTTTCTTAGCTTGAACTAAAAATGGCTACACTGGGCCTTTGTCTTACAATCAGTCGACGACTGTTGGCCAGGTACGTAGGCCAAAATAAGGCCAAATTAATTTAGCTACCCTACGGGTTAGTTTTTATCCTATATTCAGTAAGATACTTAAACCGTAGTAGAAAGGGGTTGTTTATTTTTAAGGGAGTCAATAAATAGGAAAAGGTAAGGACATTTTATTATATCACAGTGGCCAGTACGATGATGAGGCAGACTGTGCTCCTTGGCTGTTCGGTCTGATTCTGCATACACACTAGATTATACGATAGAAATTCTACTCATACACGTTACACATACATGACACTTTTCTCTATTAAACTAAGTTGTCAGTGTTTTTTAGTGTGTTTTGGGAAAAGAATGAGGGGGGGCTTGGTACAGTAGTAAAAGAGAGAGAGAGAGAGAGAGAGAGAGAGAGAGAGAGAGAGAGAGAGAGAGAGAGAGAGAGAGAGAGAGAGAGAGAGAGAGGGAGGGAGGGAGGGATCCAGGGACCGACGGGGTTTTGTGGACAGAAATCAAGAAGATCCTCAAGATAGTGATATGGGGTTAAAAGGATGTCGATGTTGATTCCCCTCACCCCAGGGACGACATTATAAATAAAATACGACAACGCCTTTGCCTTCTGTCACGACACTTGATGATGATGACGATGATGATGACAATACACGGTACACCAGTGTACCTATCAAAAATATACTTTTAAGAATTATATCAGATAACGGCTAAGCAGATAATTGTTTAGGCTTACAACTATTTACGTGCCAGCGGAGCAGTCAGACTTGTGCAGAGTTATAATCATATTGAGCCAGGAGTGCAGGGAGTGGCCAGCAGGGGTCACGGAAGTGGAAATCCAGCAACTAATTCAGGATAATGCTCGCTCGGGTGATGTGATTATCTACACAGATAGTTCGGTGTTGAGAGGTAGGAGAAGTGCCTGGGGGTTCTTAGCAAAAGCTAATGGTCGACGTTTGGTGCAGGAGAAACATGGTATTAGTTAGTTAGTTAGTTAGTCGATAGATCATCCTCATTGCACATCGAACCATTCAGTCCATAAGTGCTCGGATCCCCTCCTCAGCAAATCCTGCAACGTGTAGCGGCTAACGACGCCAGTTCTGTGTTGGTTTATAAATCTTCTTTGGCTTCCTGCGTAGTGTTCTTGTTTGGCCACCCCTCTTTTTATTTGCTGCTCTCGCGGTCTGACCATTGTTGTAGATTCACAGTCATCACTTGGTTCTCGCAAAAGTCTTACTTCTCGTAGAGCATTCAGAATGTCGGCCTGGTCCATGGCGCGTCCGCCCTCCACAGTAGCCTCACCTGCGAGCTTGTCAGCCCGCTCATTTCCTTGTACTCCCGCATGCCCTGGCACGAAGATTAAACTAATCTTTGCCAGTCGAGACCGCTCCAGAGGCAGCAACCATTCTCTTCGGATCGACCCCGTCTCTATCCTCTTGATCATGTTCATTGAGTCGCTAAGGAAACAAGCCCTAGTGAATGTCTGTGTCTCGAGCCATGTTATTGCTTTACTTACTGCTATGACTTCCATGGTCAGGCTACTTGTGGTTTCAGTGAAAGCACCAGAGTCCTCCTTCACAATTCTCCCTCCGGCCCGAGCTGTAAAGGCCCATGAGCTTCTCACATGTCGGACGATGACCGCGTCACCGTCTAGCGAATTCTCGAAAATCAACGCTTGTACTTCAGCCTCAAAAGCAGCCGGATTTTCTTGTCTGCATTTTCTATCTAGTTGGATGCAAAATGAAAAGGATGTGCAGAAGTCTGTTGGCACTTGCACCCACTCCTCGCCAGGTTCTAAGTCCTCAAGTGAACACACCTGTTGAAGAATGTCTTCGGCTTGACCCATCCACGACCGTCCTCTTTTTAACCTGCTGCCCTTCACCTTCCTAATTTCACTATGCAGTGGATGTTGTGTGTTTGCGTTAATTCTGAGGTAGGCGCGTGCCCTGCAACCTTGTATTCTCTCTTCAATGGTTGGAAAATCAAGAAGGTAGCGCATCGCCCTGCATGCTGTATCTCTTGTACATCCAAGAATAATGCGCATAGCTTCATTCTGTATCCTTTCCATCCTTTATATCTGCTTATGGCTGAGAGTCAGGATTGCCATTGCATACTCCAAAACAGACATGACCAGCCCCTCGTACAGAAGACATAGATGGTTCTGCTCACAGTTTGCTGCCGCCATCACCCGCATCGCTGCCAAACCCCTCTTGGCCTTTGTTATCACCAGGTCTATGTGCACATTATAAGCAAGGCTTCGATCAAACCGTATCCCCAGGTAATTCATTGCCTGCGTTCTTTCCACCGTCTCTGAACACAGCATTACAGTTGGTGTTGGAGTGTTGACAATATGATTATTCAACGAGAACCAAGTCACTGTTGCCTTTGTTGGGTTGACCATTGCCCCAGCTTCATCACACCAAGTACTTATGTGATTGAGTTCGGTTGGTAGTTCCACAGCAACCTCCTCTCTATCCTTCCCCTGACGATACACTAAAACATCATCGGCATATGACAATGTCCTGCCAGGTCCAGTGATCTGCTCACTGGTGATTCTCACTGTGTAGGCGTTGAACAGTACCGGAGATAATGGTGATCCCTGTGGTAGGCCAGGATATATTGTTGTTGGTTCCGAAGTCCAACTGCCACATCTAAAATCTATATGATACCACACCATCCAGCATAAGAATGGAGGTGGAGGCGGTCAGTGCAGCTTTCCGCTGGATTGAGAATACGATACAAACACACATCGTGATTGTAACTGACTCAGAAAGCGTGCTGAGTAAGGTGATGACAGGCAAGCTTCGTGCAGAGTGGCTTGCTTCGCTTCGAAGGTCGCCGGTGGCAAACATAGCCTGGATATTTTCTCCGAGGCATGCCGGTGTGTTGGGGAACAGGTGGACAGATTGTCTGGCTCTGCATAACTTGGTGAAGTATTGATGCATGACAAGGCAGACGTGGTTGCGGTCTTGTGGTAGCACGTGTACATCTCGGAGGAGCAAATGGAGCATCATAGTCTAGCAGAATGAGGCAGCGAGGAGTTGACGAGGGGATCTGGCCGACGCTCGACGCTCAGAGGAAAGGTGAGACGGACATATAATCAGATTGCTACTATTACTATTGGTGTTGGAACTCTTCGCTGGCTGCTGAGGATGGGGACGGAGCGCTCATGGGAATGCCTCGAATGCTGTGATGTCGGTTCGTAGATCAATCAATCAATCAATCAATCAATCAAGTAGTTTTGCAAATTAATGTGGTGTAATATATTATACCATTTTATAAGCAAAATTAACATGTGTGAGATTATATGCCTGAGGAGAGCTGCCAACTTAACAATCCGAGACCGAGTAAGAAATGCTGTTATCAGACAGACAGTGGGATCAACATCTTGTGCCACCAGCAATCTCCGCCACTTGGCGTGACACTACAGTTAGACATATTTTATCGTAGTCTGTTTTGATGCTCTCACTCTTAACTTTGAATGTACGCGCTCAGATTTTCTACCAGTTTAATAAGGTAGGACGTAGGGCTACATAGTGAGTCATGATTGGTCAATGCAATTGTGAGCTCATAGCTTCAGATCCACTTATATGCGAATGTTCCACATATCAATGTCACATTATTGGAAGATAGGTGAGGAATCAGAAGACGAGATGGAACTCCCCCCCCCCCCCCCCCCCCCCCCCTTAAAAAAAATGAAATAGGGCAAGCCCACTAATTGGAAAAGTGGCACAACTACTAAAGAACAAACAGGTTTTAGTAGGTACTGAAAAATAACTCTACAACACAATCTTCCACCTGACCCTTTCAGAGGTTTCCTATGTCTAACATGCTGCCCTTACTCTTCTTGATCTCACCGTGCTGTGGATGCTGTGCACTCATTGACTCGCTGGTACACATGTGTTCATGTACTTTACCGATAAGTGTGTGCATGATTTGACATGATACGCTATTTGACATGACACATGATTATGATTATGGATTCATATTTTAAAATGCTAGTCTCACTGTTCACCAATATGTTGTTGTCTGTTTCTGATTACGCATAAATGTTAATAACATTACAATACAGTTTCAAATCACTGTGCTAGCTACAGAAAGTGAAGCAACGAGGGGAAACAAATACAATTTAACGCCATTGTAAGGCGGCCAGCAAAGGAGACAACAATAATCATTTATTCATATAACAAACACGGTGGTTATTTAATTAAAAACATAATTTATAAGATTTAACTTGCCTTCTTTATTGAAAACTGTCTGGTAATTACGCATTCAAAGAATTCTGTTAATTGCTTTTTACTATCTGATATTAATCCACACACGACTCTTCTTATTGTATAATATCGTACATAATATTAGTTTACTCACAGAGTTATAGGTGAGAACACTTAGCTGCCTGGCTGCATAAACTGATGACATCTGAAACCCTTATTTCTGGCAGGTATCCGCGTGTACCTTGTAATTGAGAGGCATGGTTATATTGAGGAGTTATTCCTGACATTGTGTATGATCCTGGTCGTGGTGCTCCTCCTCTAGCGACAGTGACAAGTTGCATAACCTGTACAAGTACCTCATGCTCACGGAGTCATTCCTTGCCCTTGGGGAAGGGGGGGGGGGTGTGGACACTCACGTCATCTCATCTCATCAGGTTCCTCTTGTACCTAGGGTGTCGAGGCGAAGCTTAAACAGCGGGGCAGTACCCGTTTATGGGCTTCATGTATCGAGGTTCCCATGGTCTCTGTAATTCCCTCTATCCATTGTTTACGTGGCCGGCCTATCCCTCTGCTTCAGTCTGGTCTATACATCATTGCTTGATGGGGTATGCAGTTATTTGGTAATCTTGTTATATGGAGACATCATTTAACCTACTGTTTTCTGATAAAATCCAGCGATGCTATATCTCCAACTTTAGTCCTGATTTCTTCTTTTCTGATTTTCTCTCTTCTTGATACATTGATAATTCTTTTCAGGAATCTCATTTCTCTTGTGGTGATTTTTCTTGTCTCTTTTTCTGTCATTGTCCAGGTTTGGAATTGGTAGCATAGAGTTGGTAGGAACATTATGTTGTATAGTGCTTCAGTTATCAGTTATCAGTTATCAGTTATCAGTTGGGGTATCTTCTTTGCACTCCGGACATGTCCATAGGTGCTCAGATCCTCCCCCCAGCATATGCATCAGCGTCCGGTGGCTAATAGTGCCAGTTATGTGTTGGTTGACGAGGCGCCTTATTTTCCCGATGTACCTATCGCGTCTGGCCGTGCCAATTCTTACTCTCAAGTCTTTCATCCTGGACAGCGATGTGGATTCACTGACGTCAAAGTCCTCTGTTCTCGCCATATCTTTGAAGACGTTAATAACATCGGCACGATCCATGGGCTGGCCATCTACAGGGGGTGCAGAGCCAGCCAGTTTATCAGCTCGTTCATTTCCCTAGACTCCCGCATGTCCCGGGACGAAGATGAAGGTGACTTTACGGACAACAGATTTCCGCAGCGACTCAGTCCACTGTCTACGTACAGATCCAGCTTCGACCTTCTGAATCATGCTGACTGAATCACATAGTACACACACGTTGGTATAATGCTGTGATTCCAGCAGTTCCAGTACAGTACTCGAACGTTTCCAATACCCAATCTGTCACATTTTAATCGCCTTCTGCGTGCGCCTGCCCTCATCCCACGCTGTGTCCTTGCCGGTCGTCTGGTCGTCATGTTAGGCTTAACTATCGCCACCGGACGCATAGTGATTCCTTAGTGATAATTTATACATGTTTGTTCTTTAGTACTGGTGTCATATGTCCAGTGAGTTGCTTTTCTTATTGCATCTATTTTCGATCTTGTCTACTGATTTGCCATTTGATTATATTATACCTCGTAGATTTAAGCCATTGACACAATGTGAGGTGTCGGGTTTGGTAAGCGCCGCCCAACATTCGGCGCTAACAGAAGGAAGGTAGTGCCGTCTGCTGTCATACGCTAGCTCAGCATTCCAATAGAGGTAATCAGGAGTGGGCAAGACACACTCACTCTATGATCCACCAGCTAATAGAGCTGTGCTGGCGAGAAGGACAAGTCCCTCAGGATTTCAAAGATTCAAGCATCATAACACTGTACAAGAACAAGGGCGATCGGAGCGACTGCAACAACTATAAGGGTATCTAACTTCTGTGTATTGTTGGAAAAGTATTTGCCAGAATTGTTCTGCGCAGACTTCAAGTTCTAGGAGATCAAGTCTACGACGAATCAGTGTGGCTTTCGACAGAACCGGTCTACCATTAATATCATATTCACATTGCGACAAATGCAAGAAAACTGCCGTTAACAGAATCATCCACTGTTTATTGCCTTCATCGACCTCACACAGGCATTTGATTTGGTCAGTATTGAGGGTATGTTCAAGGCACTAAAGACGATTGGCTGTCCACCAACTCTTCTGTCCATTGTGGAATCGTTCCACACAGGCATTTGATTTGGTCAGTATTGAGGGTATGTTCAAGGCACTAAAGACGATTGGCTGTCCACCAACTCTTCTGTCCATTGTGGAATCGTTCCACACAGGCATGAAGGGTATAATCAAGTTTGATGGTTCAACTTCTGAAGAGTTTGAAATCAAGAGTGGAGTTAAGCAAGATTTTGTACTAGCCTCTTTGGGATATACTTTTCTCTTCTACTGAAATATGCCTTTCGTGATCAGTATGGTGGTATATACAATCACTCACGCTCAGATGGCGGCCTTTACAATGTTCCGAGATTGAAGGCCAAGTCCGAAATTAGGAGGGTACTGATCAGAGAGTTGCTTTTTGCAGACAATGCTGCAGATACGACCCACTCTGAGGAAGAATTACAATGTCTACTATCTGCATTCTCCAATGCTTGTTCTGAATTTGGTTTAACAATTGGAAAAAAAAGAAGACACATATTATGTCACAGGGTACACATGGGATACCATCAATCTTTATTGACGACGCCGAAAAAGAGATGGTAGACCATTTTACATATCTAGGTAATCAGTGGTAAATTGCAAATTATCCCTAGATTAGGAAATCAACATCCGGATCGGTAAGGCAGCAACAACAATGAACAGGTTAAGAAAAAGAGTCTGTTAAAACAGGAAGCTTACTGCCAAAATACAGGTCCTTGTCTATCATATCTGTGTCCTTAGTACTCTTCTTTATGGTAGTGAAACCTGGAAAACTTACTCCACCAACAGAAACATTTAAACAGCATTCATATGCGGTGTCTGCGAAGAATTCTTGGTATTAAGAGGCAAGACAAAATCACAAATACTGAAGTATTGGAAAGATCAGGTTGTGTGACAGTTTATTCCATGCTCAGTCTTCATAGACTTGGGTGAATAGGACACGTTAGGAGGATAGATGATGGTAGAACACCAAAAGACATCTTTTTTGATGAATTACAGATGAGTAAGAGATCTCAGGGTCGGCCTCTACTACGATACAAAGATGTGTGTAAGAGGGGACATGATTGATACAGGCATTGATAATGCACATTGGGAGCAAGTCGCCGCTGAACGTGTTGCATGGAGGGCAAACATCAGAAATGGAATAAAGACAAAGGAGAAAATTATTGCAGATAAGTCACACACCGAGCGTATGAGACGTAAGATGGTGCATGATGGTGGAAATTACCACGTTTAGTTTAGTCGTTTAGTCGTTTAGTTTAGTTTAGTCGTTGGATCAACATCACGGCACACGGTTTCACCCATAAGTGCTCCGTTTTCCTCCTAACTCAAACCTGAGTCTGGAGAAACTCAGCTCAATGCACGAACTCCGTTGCATCGGCGAGGATCCTGAAATACTTTGGGTAGATTTTTAACTCGAAATTTTGCCCGGGCAGCGCCGTTAGGCTACTCTTTTTCGATTTCCAACTGCCAAGGGATGTTTTACGTGCGCAACAATACACATGGGCGTCCGATCTCACTACCCAGAGACCAGGGGAAATTTTATTACTGGAAGTCCAGGTGGATTTTTTTAAATAAATCCCGGTCCTCACCGGGGCCTGAACCCGGGACCTCCAGCACTCGAGGCGGACACCATACCTCGAGACCACTCAGCCCCCCCCCCCCAATTACCACGTGTTCACATGCACCCACTGTGGACAATCATTTACAGCGCCAATTGGCCTTATCAGCCTACCGCCATGGGTAATAGTTTATATGCCTTTCTGAAGCACAAACTATCGTCTGTCAAGACGGCAAGGTCTCAATGGTAGTCCCGTTATGTTCCTTTCGACCCATTATGGTCACCAATGCCAGTCTGCCAGTTTTAGTTTTTAGTAATTTGAATGTGCTGTTTCGATGTCCGCCTCTGCGCGGTGACCAGATGAAGAGCAGACAAATCTAGACTTTGATCTTAGCGGCCACTAGATACAATTATATGGTGCACGTGTGCACCTGCCAAAAAATGTCTGCAATAATGTACTACATGAAGTGCAGTTGAGTAGATAATTGTTAAGATCTATAACTCTTTAAGTAAACGAATATTGTGTACGATATTATACAATAATAAGAGTCATGTGTCGATTACTATGATATTGAAAGAAGGCAATAAAATGCTTCTTTGACTGCATACTAGAGGAGAGCTTCCATGAAAAGATTCAAGTAATATCTTATAAATATGTTTAAAACACATTAAATAAATACCGTATTTCTTAAATGAAAAAAAAAAAATAAATAAAAAATAGCTATGGTTATCTCCCGTGCTGGCCGCATTAGCATGGATTAATATTATGTTTTGTTTCCCCTTGTCGCTTCATTTTCTGTAGCACAGTGTATTCAAACTTTATTTTAATTTTATTCTGTACATTATTGCGGCTGGCTTCCTGGAATAGAGGTAAGCGACTTTTCTCCATAATCTCGTATACTCTCGTAAGTAACGTGACGACGGTGAGAATCAGCAGTGGTTCGAATCGCGTCGGTAACTTACGGGTATGCGAGCCGGCCGCTCAGAAAGCAATTGCAAGCTACTGAGCGTAATCTTGCAATGAAATCAACATACAGCTGTGGGCTGCCGATGTTGACAGCGATGTCCTGTAAATGATATGCAAAACATTTTTTAACATTATTGCGGCAACAGAACTAGACGACAGAATATTTGTGAATTGTGAGAATTCTATTCTGAAATATGAATTCATGATCATCATCATCAGGTGCCATGTCAAATAATGTAAGCGATCATGCTCTCCCTTATTGGCAAAGTACATGAATACATGTCGACCTGAGAGTCAATGAGTGCACAGCATCCACAGCATGGTGAGATCAAGAAGAGAAAGGGCAGCAGGTTAGACAGAGGAAATGCCTGGGAGAGACAGGTAGAAGACTGTACTGTTTTCATTTTTGTTCTCCATCTCATTTTCTAATTTCTCACCTTTTTTCAGTAATGTGATGCTAATATGTGGAATATTCACATGAGAAATAATGAGCTCTCAATTACAAATACCAATATTGACTCACAATGTAGCCCTCTGTCAAACCATAATGAACTTTTAGAAGTTCTGAGCGCGTACATTCAGAGTTAAGAGTGAGAGCATCAAACAGTCTACGATAAAATATATCTAACTGTAGTGTCACGCCAAGTGGCGGAGATTGCTGTAGATTCTTTGCCGTATACTTTCTCAGCAATGATGGTCCTTTGTGTGACGTATCTGGCCTGCACATGACACCATTTCATTACCATTATTTCACTATTTACAATTTATTTATTTAGGGAATTTCTTCTCTTTGTGGTCCACTAAGGCTAGTCCGCCAGTGTTAGTGATTTAATTATTCGACTTTACTGTTTCAATAACTTGTGCAGAGTTATAATCACATTGAGCCAGGAGTTCAGGGAGTGGCCAGCAGGGGCTACTGAAGTGGAAATCCAGAAACTAATTCAGATGATGTGATTATCTACACAGATGGGTCGGTGTTGAGAGGTAGGAGAAGTGCCTGGGGGTTCTTAGCAAAAGCCAATGGTCGACTTTTGGTGCAGGAGAGCCTGGCATAGGATAACGCAACATCTAGCTTAAGAATGGAGGTGGAGGCGGTCAGTGCAGCTTTCCGCTGGATGGAGAATATGTTACACACACACATCGTGATTGTAACTGACTCTGAAAGCATGCTGAGTAGGGTGAAGACAGGCAAGCTTTGTGAAGAGTGGCTTGCTTCGCTTCGGAAGTCACGGGTGACAAGCATCGTCTGGATCTTTTCTTCGGGGCATGCTGGTGTGCTGGGGAATGAACAGGCGGACAGATTGGCCGGCTCGGCAAAACTTGGTACAAAGCAGATGTGGTTGCGACCGTGTGGGAGCATGTGTACTTCTCGGAGGAGCAAATGGATCACCATGGTCTGGCAAGAATACGACAGCGAG
Organism: Cepaea nemoralis; assembly: GCA_014155875.1. Taxonomy (NCBI): domain Eukaryota; kingdom Metazoa; phylum Mollusca; class Gastropoda; order Stylommatophora; family Helicidae; genus Cepaea; species Cepaea nemoralis. The sequence goes on from JACEFZ010004709.1 coordinate 68,140, forward strand.
GGGTGACGAGGGGATCTGGCCGACGATCAACGCTCAGAGGAAAGGCGAGAAGAACATATAATCAGATTGCTACTGGAACTATTAGTGTTGGAACTCTTGGCTGGCTGCTGAGGATGGGGACGGAGCGCTTATGGGAATAACCCCGAATGATGTGTTGTCGGTTCCTAAATCAATCAATCAATCAATCATAAATACATTCGACGCCCTATCTCAATAATGGGGTACATGAGGGGATTATTGTTCTGATAAAGGACTTCTGCGTGAACAGAGCTAACATTTGATTACTCTAATGGATAGGTTTGACATTCGTGATTTTCAATCATCATCCTGTGGCGGGTAGAAATAAGTACTTGTCAGGCCGCATCATGTGACGCAAGAGAACCACAACATGCGTGTCTCGTCAAGGTGAAAACCCAGACATCATGGGAGGCTATAAGCTGTGAAGTTATTATCGACTCTCAGGCAAGGTGTTATTTAACTGGGTGTAGTCCAGGGGGTCAAGATATCCTCACACCTACTAGAGCGATATAAAATTGGGCGCAGTATAGCGGTGGGGAGACACCCACGCAGATAGCGTTTATTTCATCAGTGTTATGTGAAGCAACAATTCCTTTGATAACAAAGGAACATTTTGTCAGGCTGGTCTAACTTTCTATTGTCTCTGTACTGTCATCGGAATCAGATTATTCTGGATGTTTGACTCTACGCAATTCCTAGGTCAGTGGTTCTCAACCTTTTTTGGCCCATGCCACCCTTTAACATACGCTCAGAACGTCATCACCCCCTTTCGAATTTCCTCCCTATAAATCCCCCCCACCTCACCCTTACACAGTATACATAAAAATGGAAGCTAAATTTAATAACACATACTAGAACAAGTCTAGACATCTACATAAAACGTGATTTCCGGGGCTACTTACATTATAAACGAATGTCATTAGGGCGAAAAGTACAGAACCGTAAAATTTAGAGGGAAAAACAATATCAAGTAACTGGTTCTTGTATTAATGCTATCTTGAAATAATCTTAGCCCCCACCCCCTGGAAACCCTAAAATTCCCCCCACGGAGGGGGGGGGGGGGAGGAATTCCCCACTGGTTAAGAACCACTTTCCTAGGTGGACAAAGGAATTCATTCATGCAATGGTTGTCTCTCTCTCTCTCTCTCTCTCTCTCTCTCTCTATATATATATATATATATATATATATATATATATATATATATATATATATATATATATATATATATATATACACACACACACACACACACACACACACACACATACCCACACACGCACACAAGACGATCCAGGTATCCGAGGTAAATAAGGGGGACTCGACAAACACAAGAACACAAAACACTTCCGTTGTTTGTGTGGCTTTAAATCAGTATTTCAGGGTAGGCTACCAGTGTAGCCTGAGTATCTTCCAGTAACCTGGGAGGTGACAGAGAGTGCGTACCTGAGGTATTATAATATATTAATCTACTATTTGTAAAGAGACAGTTAGCGAGTCAGAATGATGATCCAACACTTGATGATTTCCGTAAGAGGTATGGAATTCTATCATCCGCAGGAATGGAAACTTGTCACCATATCTACTATCTACTAGGTATGAGACGGTATGGACCGTGTCATCCTATCTACTATTTACTTGGGATGAGACGCGCGACTGAAAAGCTACTGGACTTACGTTAGGATTACTGAGAGTTGTAACCTAACCTGTCCGTGAGATATGTCTGGGAAGTCAGACATACGATTGTGGTCTGAGCTCGAGGAACTGACCATAAGAGAGAGTAATTTAGTGAAATTGTCGTGGTGTAGGATGTATTATGCCAAGGTGTGATGAATTTATACACCTGGCCTGTTCTTGCTTACAGGAACCCCTTTGCTGTTGCTGGTTGCTGTTGGCGAGATGCCCCTTGCTGTGTTCTGTGAGTTGGTTACCTGATTGCGGATTGGACCTTTGCTGTCTATCAGCGGGTTGGTTGTACGCTGTTGGCTAGTGCCCTTTGCTGGTTACTGTGACTAGTGCTGGTTGCTGTGACTAGTGCTGGTTGCGTGTTTGCTGTTTGCCAATACCCAAGACAAGAAGTGTCACCTCCAGTCATCCAGGAGACCGATACGGGCTATCAAAATGGAGCTCTCTGAATACTATTCCACAATGCTATCTGAAGTAAATGTGCTGAGTCTAGACGGTGCCGGCCCAGTGATGAGGGCTTGTTGATACCTACCAGGCTCAAGTCCAGAGGCTCCCGAAGGCGTCATACAAGATCAGGTGACTGTATCCTATCACCTGGGTCTAAAACCTGACACTCAAAACAATTCACAGACGAGACTCTCGTGGGATGAGGAAAATATCTACCCAACTACTCTCACTCACCTTATTGTTCTTGTCTGTCTGTCTGTCTGTCTGTCTGTCTGTCTGTCTGTCTGTCTGTCTGTCTGTCTGTCTGTCTGTCTGTCTGTCTGTCTGTCTGTCTGTCTGTCTGTCTGTCTGTCTGTCTGTCTGTCTGTCTGTCTGTCTGTCTGTCTGTCTGTCTGTCTGTCTGTCTGTCTGTCTGTCTGTCTGTCTGTCTGTCTGTCTGTCTGTCTGTCTGTCTGTCTGTCTGTCTGTCTGTCTGTCTGTCTGTCTGTCTGTCTGTCTGTCTGTCTGTCTGTCTGTCTGTCTGTCTGTCTGTCTGTCTGTCTGTCTGTCTGTCTGTCTGTCTGTCTGTCTGTCTGTCTGTCTGTCTGTCTGTCTGTCTGTCTGTCTGTCTGTCTGTCTGTCTGTCTGTCTGTCTGTCTGTCTGTCTGTCTGTCTGTCTGTCTGTCTGTCTGTCTGTCTGTCTGTCTGTCTGTCTGTCTGTCTGTCTGTCTGTCTGTCTGTCTGTCTGTCTGTCTGTCTGTCTGTCTGTCTGTCTGTCTGTCTGTCTGTCTGTCTGTCTGTCTGTCTGTCTGTCTGTCTGTCTGTCTGTCTGTCTGTCTGTCTGTCTGTCTGTCTGTCTGTCTGTCTGTCTGTCTGTCTGTCTGTCTGTCTGTCTGTCTGTCAGAGTCTGAAACTTCAATAAAGATTATAGATTCGTCTGTTATTAGAGTCTTCTCTTATAGTCAGGTGTCTTTGAGCACCCTTAGTCTTCGGATGGGAAGTGTCGTCTGGGAACCGCCCTGGTGACAATTGGTGTCGGGGTAGACAGAAGTTAATCTAAAACCATAACAAAACAAGGATTGCGACAACCACTAAGATCCAGGCTAATGTTGTTACAATATAAATGGTGGCCAGTGTGAGGAATAGATAAATTCTAGTCCTCTGAAAATGGGGAGATTATAGTTCTAGGAGATTATAATTCTAGGAGATTATAATTCTAGGAGATTATAGTGCTGTGAGATATAGTTCTATATGTCTGTGATTCTGTCTAGATAGTATAGATCTATTGGAATAGTCAGTCCTGTCTGTATCAGGTCGCAGTTAAATGTTCTGTCTATACCTTGATTGCCAGGGAAACGGCCGCTGACTATCCCTGTCGAGTAACACGGACGAACACACAACATACAACCACACTAGTACATTGTCCTTTTCTGTTGATTGCTATGTTGTTCGCCTACTGTGGTTAATTAACATCTTTTGCAGAAACAGCAGGAGATATGGCGGATAAGCGTCCAACCATCACAGACATACAGGAGATGGAGAGGGAGATAGTTGAGTGGTGAAGAGTTGATGAGATATGTTCTAGACGTAGACAAAGAATATCGTCACAGATACAGCTTGTAACTCGACATGACAGTAGCTAAAGCAGTATCCTGGCTGGCGACACAGATTGTAACCCGACATTGCAGTAAATACAGCAGTAACCTGGCTGAAGACACAGATTGTAACCCGACATGGCAGTAACTAAAGCAGTAGCCAGGCTGGAGACACAGATTGTAAAACGCAACAGCAGTAACGACAGCAGTAGCCTGGCTGGAGACAAATAGTGTAACCCGGCATTTCAGTAACTACAGCAGTAGCCTTGCTGGAGATATAGATTTTAACCCGCCATAGCAGTAAATAAAGCAGTAGCCTGGCTGGAGACACAGATTGTAATCCGACATGACAATAACTAAACCCGACATGATTTTTCAGTGATTCAATGTCTACGAAGCTGTATATGGGATGGGTTGAAAACAGAGACTAGGTCACTGATGAAGTTATTAATGTCATGGATCAAACGAGATGACGTATTGGACAGGTCACATGACCAACTTTCCTTACAAAAGGAATGGAAGTCTCCTGTGGTAGATGTTCACTGAGCCATCTCCTAAAAAGAAGATAATTGAATTCACGGGAACTGGTCCGCATACCCGAGTAGATAAGAACGCGTGTTCTTAAACATCCAGTGTGCTGATGTCGAGGTAAGCGGTTCAACCCCCTCACCAGAGAGCAGGACTAAAATGTTGACTTGTCGTCTTGACTTGGGGAGGTTAATTACAAGTACCTCTGAAGTCGGTGTGGGTTCGCCTGATGGCGAGGGCCACTGTTAATAGGGATAGCTATCCCATACACAAAATTCAGTCTGCCACTACTATAAATAAAGTGTATGGACTACGCTTGAATTCAAAGTGAGCGAGAACACACACACACACACACACACACACACACACACACACACTCATACAGAAAACTATTCAACCATCACAAGCAACTCTAGAGCCGGCTAGTGAAGATGTGTGGATGGCTCTTCTACTATACTACAGGATAATTAGCGTGATATCCAACACGCACACGTCATAGATATATGCTCTCACATTTAACTGTGAGTGTACGCGCTCAGAACTTCTGCAAGTTCTCTAGGGTAGGAACGAGAGCTATATTGTGAGGCTGGACTGGTAATTTCAATTGTCGGATCATTGCTTCAGTTCTATTAATAGGTGAATGTTCCACATATCAGAATCACATTAGTGGAAGATAGGTTAGAAATTAGAAGATGAAATCGAACATAGAAGGCAATAAGACAAACCCAAGCCTGAGAAAAATGGGTTCAATACTAAAGAACAAACAGGCATTAGTAGATACTGAAAAAAAGAACTCTACAAGACAATCCTCGACCAGACCCTTTCATGAATCTCCTCTGTCTAACCTGCTGCCATTTCTCTTCTTGATCTCACCGTGCAGTGGATGATATGCACTCACTGACTCGCTGGTTGACATGTGCTCATGTACTTTGTCTAAAAGAGCGTGAATGATCGCTGACGCCATTTGACAAGGCACATGATGATGATGGCTATAATGATGATGATGATGATGATGATGATGATATTGATGATGATGATGATGATGATAATGATGATGATGATGATGATGATGATGATGATGATGATGATGATGATGATGATATATTTCAAATTATTAGTGTAACTGTTCACACAAATTTTGTGGCTTGTTTCTGTTTTCGCTTTAATGTTCATTACATTAAAATAAAGTTTGAAAACACTGCTCTTCCGGAAATGTGGCAATGAAGGGGAAATAATTAATCGAAATCTGCATTAAGGCATCCAGCAAAGGAGATTACGATAGATATGTATTAATATGACTCATAAAATCAATCAATCATGTGCCATGCCGGAAAGCGTGGGCGGTCATGGCTCGCCGTTTCACTCGATCACCAGAGTCGTGGATCAGCTCAGTGTTCTTGTCTCCTCCATGCCATGTGGCCAAGCCATCCAGATATTTACTTCTCGGTCTTCCCCTTGGTCTGTTCCCTTTGATCTTGCTAATCGTCACTAAGTTCTCCAATCCATTTCTTCTCATAACATGTCCAAAAAATTTTGACTGCCTATGTCTAGTTTCTCTAATCAATTTACGAGTTTCATTTGTCTCCTGCAGTACTTGGTCATTGGTTTTTCTGTCTGTCCATAGTATTCTTTGTATTTTCCTCAGAAACCAAATTTCTGCAGCCATCAGATGTTTTTCAGCTTGATTGCTCATTGTCCAAGTTTCACATCCATACAAAAGAACAGGCTCTATGTAGCACCTCAATACTCCATTTCTCGTTTCAATTGATATTTTTTTTTTATTGGTCAGTATGTTTTTCATCCTGCTAAAAACTACATGGTGATTCTTGTTCTAATCCCTACAAGGCATCGCCCATCAGATGTTACGACTGTTCCGAGATAATTGTACCGATTCACTTGTTGAAGAATATTCCCATTTACTTGTATATTACATTGTGGTATTTCGTTCTATTGACGACCATAATCTGGAGACACTGATTGTAACCAGACATGACAGTAAATAAAGCAATAGTCTGACTGAACACATATTGTAACCAGACGCGACAGCAACTAAAGCAGTAGTTTGACAGGAGACTCAGATTGTAGCCCGACATGGCAGTAACTAAAGCAGTAGCCTGTCTTGAGACAGATTTCAACCTGACATGGCAGTGGTGACAGCAGTCGAATGGTTCTGGACACAGATTGTAACACGACATGACAGTAATTAGAGCAATAGCCTGACTGGAGACACAGATTATAACACGACATGGCGGTAACCAAAGCTGTAGCCTGATTGGTTACACATATTGTAACCCGACATGGCGGTAACTAAAGCAGTAGCCTGATTGTAGGCACAGATTGTAACGTAAAATAGCAATACATAAAGCAATAGCTGAATTATAATCATAACAATTATAATTGTTGTTTTAATATTGTCATTAGCTCAACTTGTTTTTCCTGCACCTTGCTGTGTCGAGTTGAAGTATAAACATCGGGAGCGTGCCTATTTATGATCTTTATGTATCACGACTCCCATGGACTCTGTTATTCCCTCTGTACATCGTTTACAATGTCGGCCTTGTCTCCTTGTTCACCTTAGCCGTTACAGCGTTGCTTGTTGTGGTATACTGTCATTTTCTTCCAATAAAGATATGCTGATATATGGAACATTCACTATACGTAGATGTCAAGCGATGTGCTCACAATTACAATGACCAGTTTTGACTCACAATGTAGCCTGCTTTCCCACCTTAATGAACTCGTAGAAGTTCTGAGCGCGTACACGCACAGTCAAGAATGAGCGCATCAAGACAGTCTACGATACAATAAATCTAACTGCAGTGACACGCCAAGTGGCGGAGATTGCTGTAAATTCTTGCTCTATACGATATATGCAATGATGTTCCCTGATGTGAGGCATCTGTACTGTACATGACACCTTTCCATGTCCCTCGCTAGTTATAATTACCTGGTACACATGTGTACCTGCCAAAAATGATGTGTATTTTCACGCCATGGAACAATGCAATTAAGTAGATAATTGTTAAGATCTATCACACTTTAAGCAAACTAATATTGTTTGCGATCTTATACAATAAGAAGAGCCATGCATAGATTGATATAAGATAGTTAGACGCAAATAAAAGAATTGTTTGATTGTATAAAAGCCACTTAGCTTCCATGAAAAAAGAGGCAAGTAAAATGTAATTATTTTTTTAAATAAATACCAACCGTGTTTGTTATGTGAATAAATTGTTATCGTTATCTCCCATGCTGCGCTTCATATGGATTTAGATTATATTTATATCCTCCATTTGCATCATATTATGCAGTACAGTGTATTCATATTTTTTTTTCAAAAAATGTTATGCACATTATTGCGACACAGAAATAGGCAACGCAATGCTAGTGAACATGATGATAGTGTGTTTGAAATATTAATTCAACATCATTATGTGCCGTGTCAATTGCCGTAGGCGATCATGCACTCCCTTAACAGCAATGTACGAGGGGGATTCACGTGAAACATTTACATGTTTTTGTGTGTGAAAATATTATGAAAAAAGTAAAGAACAAATGTATCATTTTTCTATCGAGTCTATACTGCTTTCAATGCAAGTCTTCCAGCGTGCATAGAGTGCTTGGAACCTGTAGAAAACATTCGCTTGATTGACTGATTGATTTGATTGATTGATTTAAGAACCGACAACACAGCATTCGGGGCATTCCCATAAGCGCTCCGTCCCCAAACCCAGCAGCCAGCGAAGAGTTCCAACACCGATAGTACCAGTAGCATTCTCATTATATGTGCGTCTCGCCTTTCCTCTGAGCATCTAGCGTCTGCCATATCCCCTCGTCACTCCTCCCTGTCTCATTCTTGCCAGACCATGGTGATCCATTTGCTCCTACGAGGTGTACACGTTCTTCCACAAGGCAGCAACCACGTCTGCTTTGTCATGCATCACTACTACACCAAGTTTTGCTGAGCCAGCCAATCTGTCTGCCTGTTCATTCTCAGCACACCGGCATACCCCAGAGAAACGATCCAGGCAATGCTTGGTGTAAGTGGAGATGTGTTGGTGAGGGATATGTGTGTGTTTGTGTGGTGCGTGGGTTGGGAATATTGCGTGGTAGGGGTGTATGTGATGTGCGGGTGGGGGATTGGGTTAAGGCATGTGTGGGTGGGTGGAAGTTGTATGTGTGGGTGGTGGGGTGTGTGTGAGTAGTCTGGGGGTGTATGGGTGGTTAGGGAGATGTGTGTGGGGGGGGGGGGGGGTAGGGACATGTCAGTTGGTTGGGATGTGTGTGTATGGTTTGGGGATGTGTGAGTGGATGTGCGATGTGTGGGTTGGTGGGGGATTGTGTGCGTGGGGAGGGGAATATGTGGTCTATGGAGATGTGGCTGGGGGATGGGTGGTTTGAGGTGTGGGTGGGGAGATGATGTGTGGGTTAGGATGTGGATGGGCGTGGAATGTGTGGGTTAGTGGGGGAATGTTTGTGGGTGGCGAGTGTGTTTTGGTTGGGGGATCAGATGAGGGTAGTGTGTGTGGGTGGGGGATGTGCGCGAGGGGGATGGGTCGGTTGGTGGGGTATGTATGTGTCCCTGGTGTGCGTGTGTGTGGGTAGGTGGGGGTGTGTATGTGGGTGGGGTGATGTATGGATAAGTGGGAGATGGGCCTCATAACATGTTAATAAGCCTTGTTTATGTTTACAACATTCATTTCACAATGTTTATTTTTCTTGCTATGTAAATGTATAATGCTCTTGATGAATGAAAGACGAGTGATTGGAAGGGCCGAATGTAAGACGGGCCTGCGCGCCCAATTTGTGACCCTAATAAAGTTTATTTGATTTGATTTGATTTGATTTGACCTCCGAACCGAAGCAAGCCACTCTGCCCGATGCTTACCTGTCCTCACCTTCCTCAGAATGCTTTCTGAGTCAGTTACAATCACGATGTGTGTGTGTGTATCGTATTCTCCATCCAGCGGAAAGCTGCACTGACAGCCTCCACTTCCATTCTTAAGCTGGATGTTGTGGTATCATATGCCAGGCGCTCCTGCACCAAACGTCGACCATTAGCTTTTGCTAAGAACTCCCAAGCACTTTTCCTGCCTCTCAACACCGACCCATCTGTGAAGATAACCACATCACCCGAGCGAGCATTATCCTGAATTAGTTGCTGGATTTCCACTTCCGTGGCCCCTGCTGGCCACTCCCTGTACTCCCGGCCCAATGTGATTATAACTCTGCACAAGTCTGACTGCTCCGCTGGTAATCTGACCCACTCCTCTCCACGCCTATTGTTCTCTAAGGGGCACACCTGTCTCATCGTACCTTCGCCTGAGCCATCCATGAGTTCCCTCTTATCAGTCGCTGACCCTTAACGGCGTCCATCGCCTCATACAACGGGTGATCTGTGTCTGCAGCTACTCTAAGATATGCCTTCGCCTGCATCACCTTGAGCCTACCATCAACAGTCGGCAGACCAAGGATGTAACGCTTACACACTACTGGGGTGTCTCTGGTGCATCCCAGAATAACCCACATAGCTTCGTTCTGTATGCGCTTTAATTTCTCCAGCTGACTCTTTGAGACAGTGAGCAGTTCTAAGCCATAATAAATCACTGAGAGGGTCAAGTGCTGGTATAGTGTGAAAAGCATTCTCTGCTCTGTGTCCATTGCAGCCATAGTGTTAAGTGCATTGAGTTTCTTCTGAGATCTTGTCACAACCGTCTCCACATGGTCCTTGAAGGAGAGGCTCCTCTCAAATGTGATTCCCAGATACTTCAGTTTGTTCTCTCTGCTGACATTTCTACCATCTATCGCGAGGCTTGGGACATCAGCTCTCACAAACTTGTTGTCCAGAGAGCACCACAAAACAGCCGCCTTCGCTTGTTCTCTACCCGGTGTACCTAACCCGGTCTTGAACAGTATGTCACAGAAGTCACGCCGTTTTGAAACTTCCAACTGCATTCATGCAATTGCTGGACTGACAGTCATGCATCACCATACTGGACCGCCACTTGCCAGTCGATTTCTATTGGTCTCACCCTTCACTGATAAAAAATAAAATTGATACCAGAACGCTGCTTCTCTTTGGTGTAAGTCAAAAGTGGGCGGTCATCTTTAACTGTCGTTTGTGACGTCACCGTGTTACCCTAAACCTTGATTTCACGTGCGTAACACTCTTGACATCCTTGACAACAATATTGACAGGCTGCGAGACAATGGCTTGGTTATTGTAACTTCAGTAACACTGTCAGGTTACTGTAACTGCAATTACACTGTAAGATTTTTATTTGAAACTTCCTGGTACATGAGCACATGTCTACTAGGGAGTCAATGAGCGAACAGCACCGGTGAGATCAGCAAGAGAAAGGCTAGCAAGTTTAGACAGAGGAAACTCCTGGAAGGATCAGGCCTAGTATAACATTCACAATGTCTGTTCAGTCGAGGACATAGATTCTTGTGAAGGATGGAGACAAATGCAAGCAACATGTGGTACGTTCTTTTTAGTATGCATCAGACTGGATAGAGGGTGAAAGAAGCAACACCCAACAATGTCAAAGGTAGAAGTTTAAGTCTTTACATTTGAGAGTTTTTCTTAAGGTAAGTGGTCATCTAGACAGTCGGGTCTGTTGTTGGACATAGGGGAGCTCCAGGGCTTTTACATAGTAGGTCGGGTGGGGGGGGGGGGGGAACAAATTGTGAAAGAAGACTGCGGTGATTTGCCTTAAAACAAGTTGTCTGACTATGGAGGCAATGACAGTAGCTAAAGCAGTAGCCTGGCTGGAGACACAGATTGCAATCTGACATGGCAGTAACTAAATCAGTAACATGACTGAAGACACAGATTGTAACCCGACATGACAGTAACTAAATCAGTAACATGACTGGAGACACAAATTGTACCCGACATGACAGTAACTAAATCAGTAACATGACTGGAGACACATATTGCACCCGACACGACAGTAACTAAATCTGTAACATGACTGGAGACACATATTGTACCCGACATGGCAGTAACTAAATCAGTAACATGACTGGAGACACATATTGCACCCGACACGACAGTAACTAAATCAGTAACATGACTGGAGACACATATTGTACCCGACATGGCAGTAACTAAATCAGTAACATGACTGGAGACACATATTGTACCCGACATGACAGTAACTAAATCAGTAACATGACTGGAGACACATATTGCACCCGACACGACAGTAACTAAATCAGTAACATGACTGGAGACACATATTGTACCCGACATGACAGTAACTAAATCAGTAACATGACTGGAGACACATATTGTACCCCGACATGACAGTAACTAAATCAGTAACATGACTGGAGACACATATTGCACCCGACACGACAGTAACTAAATCAGTAACATGACTGGAGACACATATTGTACTCGACATAGCAGTAACTAAATCAGTAACATGACTGGAGACACATATTGTACCCGACATGACAGTAACTAAATCATTAACATGACTGGAGACACATATTTTACCCGACATGGCAGTAACTAAATCAGTAACATGACTGGAGACACATATTGTACCCGACATGGCAGTAACTAAATCAGTAACATGACTGGAGACACATATTGTACCCGACATGGCAGCAACTAAATCAGTAACATGACTAGAGACACATATTGTACCCGACATGGCAGTAACTAAATCAGTAACACGACTGGAGACACATATTGTACCCGACATGGCAGAAACTAAATCAGTAATATGACTGGAGAGACATATTGTACCCGACATGACAGTAACTAAATCAGTAACATGACTGGAGACACATATTGTACCCGACATG
>JACEFZ010004710.1:0-33605 GCA_014155875.1 Cepaea nemoralis
AGAGAGAGAGAGAGAGAGAGAGAGAGAGAGAGAGAGAGAGAGAATAGTAGACAACTGTCAGCACAGTACTGAGAGATGTCATTTCAGAAGTACATTACAATATTAGGAGACATTACCTCTAAGTTGTTTAACAAGGCAGCACAAGCTTCACTGATAACAGCCTTGACATCTTCAGGGGTCAGTTTTTCAAAAATATCGCTTGCATTTGGTGGAAGTTCAATCTCTGATGGTGTGTCTGGTTTCGTCTGCTCCACTTCTGTGTCTTCCTGGCTTTCCTGTTTGATTGACAGCAAACATATTCCATGCGTTCATCACAGTTTATAGTATTCTCATGATAATTTACAACATGAATAATTTTGTGTTGTGTGACGATTTTCATGACATGACCTACTTACTGTTACAGCTGGTAACTGGGATATCTGACTTACTGTTACAGCTGGTAACTGGAATGTCCCACTTACTTTTATAGCTGATAACTGGGATATTCTACTTGCTGTTACAGCTGGTATCTGGGATGTTCTACTTACTGTTACAGCTGATATCTGGGATGTTCTACTTACTGTTACAGCTGATATCTGGGATGTCCTACGTACTTTTGCAGCTGATATCTGGGATGTCCTACTTACTGTTGCAGCTAGTAACTGGGATGTCATACTTACTGTGACAGTTGGTAATTGGGATGTGCTACTTACTGTGAGAGCTGTTGGCTGGAGTGACTCAACAGCTGAGATGGATGTCAAAATTTCCTCCGGCAATCCCTCATCCAGTGATTTTGGGAATAGCACACCATCGGGAACAGGCACTTCCACGGAAAACTGGAACAGAAGACATGATGTGGATAGAAAAACTGGAACAGAGGTAGAGGATGTGGATAGAAAAACTGGAACAGAGGTAGAGGATGTGGATAGAAAAACTGGAACAGAGGTAGAGGATATGGATAGAAAAACTGAAATAGAAGTCAAATGATATGAACAGCTACACATGCTCAAACACACATACACCTCTGGGGAGGAGAGGAGGTGGGAGAGAGGTGGGGACATGTTCGGTCCAACATTTATATTACTGTTATAAATGCTCACTATAAACAATTGTTATAAATGATTGTTACAACACAGTGAACACTTTAAACAATCCTGCTACACAATGTTGACTGTCAATCTGTCATGGCTGGTTGATTATCTGGAATTGTTGAATCTTGTGTCCACTGTTGGCCATCTGGAATTGTTGAATCTTGTGTCAACTGTTGGTCATCTGGAATGGCTGAATCGGGTGTTGACTGATGGAACCATCCATCTATCCATCATGTGTCATGCCGATAAGCGTGGGCGGTCATATTCTGCCATCTCACTCGATCACCAGAGTCGTGGATCAGCTCTGTGTTTCTGTCTTGACCATGACACGTGGCCAAGCCATCCAGGTATTGGAACCAAGATGGAACCATAGGCGGGATTATTTTGCATCCAATTCGGTGGACAAGCAACACACATACAGACTCCACACTTACACATTTCACATGTGCTTATTCCACACATGCTTATTCCAAACATACACATTTCAAACATACATATTTCACACATACTCATTTCATACATACACCACATTTCACACATACACCACATTTCACACATACACCACAATCTACACATATTCATTACACACATACTCATTCCTGGTTTTACATCCTGGCACACCAATTACACGCCAGAGATGAATAAATCCATCCCCGTCGCGAAAAAGTTAACGAACACAAAACAACACGACCGTCCGTCGCCATCTTGAAACCGGCTGAAACCGGCTGAAACCTTGAAACGACAAACATTCACTAGGGCTTGTTTCCTTAGCGACTCAATGAACATGATCAAGAGGATAGAGGAGGGGTCGATCCGAAGAGAGTGGTTGCTGCCTCTGAAGCGGTCTAGGCTGGCAAAGATTAGTTTCATCTTCGTGCCAGGTCATGCGGGAGTACAAGGAAATGAGCGGGCTGACAAGCTCGCAGGTGAGGCTACTGTGGAGGGCGGACGCGCCATGGACCAGGCTGACATTCTGAATGCTCTACGAGAAGTGAGACTTTTGCGAGAACCAAGTGATGACTGGGAATCTACAACAATGGCCAGACTGCGGGAGCAGCAAATTAAAAGAGGGGTGGCCAAACAAGAACACTACGCAGGAAGCCAAAGAAGATTGATAAACCAACACAGAACTGGCGTCGTTAGCCGCTACACGCTGCGGGATTTGCTGAGGAGGGGATCCGAGCACTTATGGACTGAATGGTTCGATGTGCAACGAGGATGATCTGTCGACTAACTAACTAACTAACTAACACATACTCATTACACACATACTCAGTCCACACATACTCATTCTCCTATCCCAATTTTCTCTAATCCCAGTGTTCTCTGATCCCGGTGTTACCTGTTCCCAGTGTTCTCTAATCCCAGTGTTCTCTGATCCCAGTGTTCTCTGATCCCAGTATTCTCTAATCCCAGTGTTCTCTAATCCCAGTGTTCTCTGGTCCCAGTGTTCTCTGATCCCAGTGTTACCTGATCCCAGTGTTCTCGGATCCCAGTGTTACCTGATCCCAGTGTTCTCTTATCCCAGTGTTCTCTTATCCCAGTGTTACCTGATCCCAGTGTTCTCTGATCCCAGTGTTCTCTGATCCCAGTGTTACCTGATCCCAGTGTTACCTGATCCCAGTGTTCTCTGATCCCAGTATTCTCTGATCCCAGTATTCTCTGATCCCAGTATTCTCTGGTCCCAATATTCTCTGATCCCAGTGTTACCTGATCCCAGTGTTACCTGGTCCCAATATTCTCTGATCCCAGTGTTCTCGGATCCCAGTGTTACCTGATCCCAGTGTTACCTGATCCCAGTGTTCTCTGATCCCAGTGTTCTCTGATCCCAGTGTTCTCTGATCCCAGTGTTCTCTGGTCCCAATATTCTCTGATCCCAGTGTTACCTGATCCCAGTGTTCTCTGATCCCAGTGTTCTCTGATCCCAGTGTTCTCTGGTCCCAATATTCTCTGATCCCAGTGTTACCTGATCCCAGTGTTACCTGATTCCAGTGTTACCTGATCCCAGTATTCTCTGATCCCAGTATTCTCTGATCCCAATGTTCTCTGATCCCAGTGTTACCTGATCCCAGTGTTCTCGGATCCCAGTGTTACCTGATCCCAGTGTTACCTGATCCCAGTGTTCTCTTATCCTAGTGTTCTCTGATCCCAGTGTTCTCTTATCCCAGTGTTCTCTGATCCCAGTGTTACCTGATCCCAGTGTTACCTGATCCCAGTGTTCTCTGATCCCAGTATTCTCTGATCCCAATGTTCTCTCATCCCAGTGTTCTCTGGTCCCAGTGTTCTCTTATCCTAGTGTTCTCTGATCCCAGTGTTCTCTGATCACAGTGTTCTCTTATCCCAGTGTTCTCTGATCCCAATGTTCTCTCATCCCAGTGTTCTCTGGTCCCAGTGTTCTCTTATCCTAGTGTTCTCTGATCCCAGTGTTCTCTGATCACAGTGTTCTCTGATCCCAGTGTTCTCTGATCCCAGTGTTCTCTGATCCCAGTATTCTCTGATCCCAATGTTCTCTCATCCCAGTGTTCTCTGGTCCCAGTGTTCTCTTATCCCAGTGTTACCTGATCCCAGTGTTCTCTGATCCCAGTGTTCTCTGATCTCAGTGTTCTCTTATCCCAGTGTTCTCTTATCCCAGTGTTCTCTGATCCCAGTGTTCTCTGGTCCCAGTCTTCTTTGATCCCAGTGTTATCTGGTCCCAGTGTTCTCTTATCCCAGTTTTCTCTGGTCCCATTCTTCTCTGATCCCAGTGTTCTCTTATTCCAGTGTTCTCTAATCCCAGTGTTCTCTGGTCCCAGTGTTACCTGATCCCAGTGTTCTCTTATCCCAGTGTTCTCTGATCCCAGTGTTCTCTGATCCCAGTGTTCTCTGGTCCCAGTCTTCTTTGATCCCAGTGTTCTCTGATCCCAGTGTTCTCTGATCCCAGTGTTCTCTTATCCCAGTGTTCTCTGATCCCAGTGTTCTCTGGTCCCAGTCTTCTTTGATCCCAGTGTTATCTGGTCCCAGTGTTCTCTTATCCCAGTTTTCTCTGGTCCCATTCTTCTCTGATCCCAGTGTTCTCTGATCCCAGTGTTATCTGATCCCAGTTTTCTCTGGTCCCATTCTTCTTTGATCCCAGTGTTCACTGGTCCCAGTGTTACCTGATCCCAGTGTTCTCTTATCCCAGTGTTCTCTGATCCCAGTGTTATCTGATCCCAGTTTTCTCTGGTCCCATTCTTCTTTGATCCCAGTGTTCACTGGTCCCAGTGTTACCTGATCCCAGTGTTCTCTTATCCCAGTGTTCTCTGATCTCAGTGTTCTCTTATCCCAGTGTTCTCTTATCCCAGTGTTCTCTTATTCCAGTGTTCTCTAATCCCAGTGTTCTCTGGTCCCAGTGTTACCTGATCCCAGTGTTCTCTTATCCCAGTGTTCTCTGATCCCAGTGTTCTCTGATCCCAGTGTTCTCTGATCCCAGTGTTCTCTGATCCCAGTGTTCTCTGGTCCCAGTGTTCTCTTATCCCAGTGTTATCTGATCCCAGTGTTCTCTTATCCCAGTGTTCTCTTATCCCAGTGTTCTCTTATCCCAGTGTTCTCTGATCCCAGTGTTCTCTTATCCCAGTGTTCTCTTATCCCAGTGTTCTCTGATCCCAGTGTTCTCTGGTCCCAGTCTTCTTTGATCCCAGTGTTATCTGGTCCCAGTGTTCTCTTATCCCAGTTTTCTCTGGTCCCATTCTTCTCTGATCCCAGTGTTCTCTGATCCCAGTGTTCTCTGATCCCAGTGTTATCTGATCCCAGTTTTCTCTGGTCCCATTCTTCTTTGATCCCAGTGTTCTCTGGTCCCAGTGTTCTCTATCCCATTCTTCTCTGATCCTAGTGTTCTCTTATTCCAGTGTTCTCTAATCCCAGTGTTCTCTGGTCCCAGTGTTACCTGATCCCAGTGTTCTCTTATCCCAGTGTTCTCTGATCCCAGTGTTCTCTGATCCCAGTGTTCTCTGATCCCAGTGTTCTCTGGTCCCAGTCTTCTTTGATCCCAGTGTTCTCTGATCCCAGTGTTCTCTGATCCCAGTGTTCTCTTATCCCAGTGTTCTCTTATCCCAGTGTTCTCTGATCCCAGTGTTCTCTGGTCCCAGTCTTCTTTGATCCCAGTGTTATCTGGTCCCAGTGTTCTCTTATCCCAGTTTTCTCTGGTCCCATTCTTCTCTGATCCCAGTGTTCTCTGATCCCAGTGTTCTCTGATCCCAGTGTTATCTGATCCCAGTTTTCTCTGGTCTCATTCTTCTTTGATCCCAGTGTTCTCTGGTCCCAGTGTTCTCTATCCCATTCTTCTCTGATCCTAGTGTTCTCTGATCCCAGTGTTTTCAAAAATTACATTTCCGCCGTCTCCACTTTCTTCACCAACCCACTGCCCATTGTCCAGCATGCACATAGAGTTTATGTTACCTGTAAAGTGGATTTATATTTGTTAATATGACAATCATATGGATGTGCGTTACTTCAGAATGTGGTTAACATATAAGCATCGGGATCACAATTACGATGCTAGATTTGATAGCTACAGTGATAGAACAGCTTGCAGAACTTACGTCTTTGCTGACAATTTCCTCGTCTTGAGGCACCGAGAACAAGTACTCGTAGAGTCTGTAGTGCTGAAACAAGCTGTGGAGACAGCAAATCACATCTTCACAAATAATGTTACAAATGAATTAGTAAAACATTACACGGCTTATAAAATATTACAATAAATAGCCAAGGCGCAAGACAGGAGACAACAATGTGTGAGATAGGAGACAACAATGTGTGAGACAGGAGACAACAGTGTGTGAGACAGGCAACAATGTGTGAGACAGGAGACAACAATGTGTGAGATGAGATGTCTGCGAGCCCAGGAAGGTTAACCCGATCAACAAATGCCCGCAGAAGTCGGATGTGTCAGCCTAACAGCTCTGCTGTAAACAGGCGCAACATAATCACCTCCGAAAAAAACTCTGGATGAATGAAGAAGAAAAATATGTCTGTGAGGAGCTGTGAATGTAAGCAGAAGAAACAAAGAAATGATGACATCAGAGAAATGGTAGCAACAACACCATGTATTGATTACACAAAGAATAAAATGGTTCGGTCATCTAATGAGATTGGAGCCTGCAAAGCTACCCTGGTATGACTACAACTGTAGGAGAAAGGATTACAGAGTACAAGGATGACCAAGTGAATTAGCGACATGTTACATCACTGAGAAAATGTTACAGAGAGAATATCATAGAACTATCTGCCAGTGGCAACATACAGCGACATCATTTGTAACAAACAAAAGCATATTCAGCCTGTCAGTTATAATCATGAGTCATTTACACATAAGAATATAGCAGTGCTTGCCATCAAGTCGACGTCAGAAGTAAACGAATGTGACCAGGAAGCTCAAGAAACACAAGAAGACACAAACAGATACAAACATGAATGTTTGAAACTGTCTTTGTCAAGAAACAAAACATGGAATGACAGAATGCATAGCTAGAAATATGCTCATTTATTCAGAGATGGCTATCCAAACACCATAAGGACATACAACTTTTCATTTGATTTTATTTGATCGTGATGTTCACTTTATTTTATTTGATCGTGGTGTTCACTTTATTTTATTTGATCATGGTGTTCGCTTGAATTTATTTGATCATGATGTTCGCTTTATTTTATATGATCGTGATGTTCAGATAACCTTCTGTGAACGAATTAGGAAACTTCTCTTCTCCAAATAGGTATTCTTAATTTCAGTTGTTCATTTATTGATAACAATTGGTTGAAATGTTCATTTTTGTATGTCTTGTGTTTGTTGATAATTATGACTGATGGAAATGTCAGTTTTTGTCTGTGTCTGTTTTTTTTTGTAAGCTTCCCATCACAAGACTACTTGACATGTACGTGTTTATGCTCGCTCATTTATAAAATGTGCAATGTAGTCATTTATGTATCATCCTGTCAACTAATTGAAGGTTGTAGGCTGTTCCATAGAATTCAGATGAAATCAAATTAACACTGTAAAACATCAACCATTTTCAAGTCAAACAGCAAAATCAACAGAATTGATGAATTCAGAAGAAAACAAGGGAAGAGGAAATCAAGAATTCAAACAGGGAAAATATGATCAAATTCACTGAACTTGTCTAATTGTTTACCATCTTCCAGCTACACAGAGCTGCAACAGAAACACGGCATCAGACAATTATCAACAATATTTCCAATATTTGACAATATAATTAATATTTGTAATCAAATGTTATTATGTGGGGGTACTATATTTTATGCTGTTCACTTCAATTGCGTGTGTGTGTGTGTGTGTGTGTGTGTGTTTTGTGTATGTGTGAGAGAGAGAGAGAGAGAGAGAGAGAGAGAGAGAGAGAGAGAGAGAGAGGAGAGAGAGAGAGAGAGAGAGAGAGAAAAAGGGGGGGGGAGAGATGTATTTGTTTTAACTTCTACTTGAAAATTGTATAACTTTCAGCTTGCCTATCCTTATTATTCTAGAGGTTTGATCTCTCTCTCTCTCTCTCTCTCTGGGCGGGTGCATGTATGTGTGCCTGGGGATGTGTATGTGGGTGGATGGGAGGATGTATGTGTCGGGGATGTGTGGTGGGTGGGAGATATGTTTAGGGAGGTGTGTGTAGGTGGTGTGGGTGGGGGATGTGTGTGGGTTATGGGATGTGTGGGTGGGGGATGGGTGGGGCATGTGTGTGTGTTTGGCATGTGTGTGTGGTTGGGTGGGGTATGCGTGGGTGGATGGTTGGGGTATGTGTCTCATAACATGGTAATATGCATTGTTTATGTTTACAACATTCATTTGACATTTTTTTTTCCCTATGTGAATGTATTATGCATTATTGATGAACAAAAGATGAGTGTTTGGAAGGGCCGAATGTAAGACGGGCCTGCGTGCCCACAATTTGTTACCCTTTGAAAATAAAGTCTGTTCATTCATCCGTTCTCTCTCTCTCTCTCTCTCTCACACACATACCAGATGATGGCACTGTTGAGAGAGAGAGAGAGAGAGCGCACGCACACACACGCGCATGCGTGCATGCACACATGCACACACGCATGCACGCACACAAGAAACTATATGAATGTTTCTAAATTTTCTCACTTGTCATTTTCAGTATACAGTGTGCTGCATGTTTCCACATTTCATGAAACATCGAACATTTCTGTCAGCACAAACATACACACATATATATATACACACACACACACTTCGCACTTTTATTCTTCTGCCCTGTATCTCTCTCTGCTGGGGCAATGACCGCCCCCCCCCCACCCAACCCACAGCCTGGCTATCTCCTGCAGCCCCCCCCCCCCCCATGTCCTCCCAATGTTATTCATTTCTGCCTGTAAATTTCTTCTCCGTGTGTTTTTATGTCTCAGGCTATTTGTTCGCCTTGTGGGTTCCAGACAAGAGAGTGTCTAGTTATATTGTCCTCAAGTTTTCTCAGTGTGTGTCCTATATTGTGGGTTCCAGACAAGAGAGTGTCTAGTTATATTGTTCTCAAGTTTTCTCAGTGTGTGTCCTATCTTGTGGGTTCTAGACAAGAGAGTGTCTAGTTATATTGTCCTCAAGTTTTCTCAGTGGGTGTCCTATCTTGTGGGTTCCAGACAAGAGAGTGTCTAGTTATATTGTCCTCAAGTTTTCTCAGTGGGTGTCCTATCTTGTGGGTTCTAGACAAGAGAGTGTCTCGTTATATTGTCCTCAAGTTTTCTCAGTGTGTGTCCTATATTGTGGGTTCCAGACAAGAGAGTACCTAGTTATATTGTCCTCAGGTTTTCTCTGTGTGTGTCCTATCTTGTGGGGTCCAGACAAGAGTGTCTAGTTATATTGTCCTCAGGTTTTCTCTGTGTGTGTCCTATCTTGTGGGGTCCAGACAAGAGAGTGTCTAGTTATATTGTCCTCAGGTTTTCTCAGTGTGTGTCCTATATTGTGGGTTCCAGACAAGAGAGTATCTAGTTATCTTGTCCTCAGGTATTCTCAGTGTATGTCCTATCTTGTGGGGTCCAGACAAGAGAGTGTCTAGTTATATTGTCCTCAGGTTTTCTCAGTGTGTGTCCTATATTGTGGGTTCCAGACAAGAGAGTATCTAGTTATATTGTCCTCAAGTTTTCTCAGTGTGTGTCCTATATTGTGGGTTCCAGACAAGAGAATATCTAGTTATATTGTCCTCAGGTTTTCTCAGTGTGTGTCCTATATTGTGGGTTCCAGACAAGAGAGTATCTAGTTATCTTGTCCTCAGGTATTCTCAGTGTATGTCCTATCCGGCAGCAGTGTCTTTTCCTCACTTCTTGGTTTACTGGGATTTATTTAGTTCTCTCCATGAGCTCTACATTGGCCACACCATTTTGGTCCCGCAATTCTGCGCAGCACCAATTGGTGAATGTTTGTGGTTTATAAATAAGTCTTGTAGTCGTCCTCCTAAAATGGCGACGGCATGATGTTCATTCTTCAGGAGACGCTGATTTTAGTGTTTTTCTGTGGATTATGTGTTGTTATTTCGTATTTGTTTTTGGAAGTTGTTCACATGAAGCCATGGATAGCAGGTGGTGGATGAAATTTTGAGGGCACCCGACAGATAGCTTGTTGGCTATGGTCTCAAGTTTCACGATGGTAGGCAGAAGATCTCTTTCACAAGACAATGGCTACGGTCCCTGGCCAGTATGCTCACTGCCAGGAAGGAAAGCAATGGCAAATTACCTTTTTTAAAGTTGCCAGTTTATCATGATTCGCCTAATTCCATATGAAGAAATTCACAGACAAATAAGAAAATTATGTAAGGAGGCAAAAGAAGTATGGCTTGAGAAAATTTTCATAGAAATTGAAAAACAACACAAATGTAAAAATACCAAATCAATGTACAAAAGAATTCAGGAACTAACTAATAAAAGAACAAGTACATCAACAGGGTGTCTAAAAACTGAAGATGGCAAAATCATAATAGAAAAAAAATCAGATTCTACATGTATGGACAGATTATGTGAAACACCTTATGATGATAACAGAGAGGAACAGTATGATATTCGAATTAATAATGAAGGACTGCCAGTGTTGAAGATGGAGGTTTCGGAATGTTCTTAACCATATGAAAACTGGCAAGACCCCCGTTTCAGATAACATCACAACAGAAATGATTGATGCTTTAGAAGAATATGGAATAGATCAAGTCACCAGACTGCTGAACACAATATACGATACCGGAGATATACCTCCTGAATTATGTAATTCTATATGTATTGCAATCCCAAAGAAATTAGGAGCCTTAGAATGTGATCAATATTGAACAATTAGTATAATGAGTCACATCACGAAGATTTTGCTAAGAATTATCATGCAAAGAGTTAGGAAGAAAATACAACCTGAAATAGGAGAAGAACAACGTGGGTTTGTAGAAGACAAGGGAACAGTAAATGCTGTGTATATGCTGCGAACAGTAATTGAACATTCTATAGAAGTAAACAAAGATATATGTACATCTTTGTTTTATTGATTACACAAAGGCTTTTGATAGAGTTAGACATGTCAACATGGTAGATATGCTTGCAGATCTACAAATTGATGGGAAAGATATTAAACTTATATAAAAAAACATATATTGGAAACAACAAGCTGCCGTACGGATTGATAATGAAGTGAACATTGCTATATGCTTGTGAAACCTGGGCTGTTTATCAGTGACACACTAGGAAATTAAACCACTTTCCACACAGTCTGCCTTAGGAAGCTATTGAAGATTAAATGGCAAGACAAGATCCCAGACACTGAAGTCCTAGAAAGAGCATCCATGCCCAGTATCCACATTCTACTAATGAAGAATCAGATTTGCTGGGCTGGTCACTTAACTCGCATGCCAGATCACAGGCTCCCTAAACAAATCTTGTATGGCGAGCTGCATTGTTGTAAATACTCCCAAGGGAGCCAGAGGAAATGCTTTAAAGACACTCTGAAAATCTCACTGAAAGCTTTTGGAATTCATCATGACACCTGGGAGACTGCTGCCAAAGACCGAAATTCGTGGCGTACATCATTATGCAAGGGTGCAGTCACTTGTGAAGCAACCAGGACTGCAAGAGCTGTGAAGAAAAGGCTGGACAGAAAAACCACTGCAGGAGATCCTCCTCCTGGAATGTCAAGCATTCTTTGCCCACATTGTCAAAGAACATTTCGAGCCAAAATAGGCCTTATCAGCCATCTTAGAACTCACGGCTCCATACTTTCAATCACACTGGATGAAATCAATGGTCATCATCATTCTTGATGGACAAACAACAGTGTAATGATGTAGGACAATATCAGCCTATTAAGAGAGGTGTGAGACAAGGATGTGTAATGTCTCCAGATCTTCTTTTCCCTATACAGTGAAAATATTTTCAGAAATGTAGAAGATATAAATGGAATCATCATAGGGGGCGAAGCATCAATAACATTAGATGTGCAGATGATACAGTATTGATTGCAGATATTAATATGGGTAGACAATTCAAATGTTTAGAAATAACAATTTGTGTGCAAGAGTACACCGACCTTGAGAAAAGATAATCAGTGATTGCCTTTGATTGTTGAATGCTGAATATATTGTCCTCCAGCGTCGGAGTTTCCCTGCAGGTTGTGGCTATCATGTCTCGGAACTGTGTGATCAAACCAACCAATGGAACCTGTTCCTCTAAGAAAATGCATAAATAATAAAGGACATGCTGTTTCTACTGAGTGGTAAATATGATCAACAAACACACACAAAGCTCACATCATGAGATAACATTATGTAGAGTGAACAGTGAACCAATATATTCATATAATAAGACATCAATATTTATATTCTGGACCAGCAACATCATTTTCTTCAGAGTTTAGAAAAATTCAAGCAAGCGCAACCAATAAATTCTGTTTTCTACTCCAAAGGTCAACTTTGGCTTTGCAGCATGAGTCATGAGATGATCAGCTTGAGGTTTTCACCGACCTTCCACAATTTCTATCAGATACTGACATACATATCTTCTACACATGTAGCTCGATACTGTCTTTCTTGTTTGTCCTTTTTCATTAAATTACCCAAGCACACACTTTTCTCTCTCTCTTCTAGACATTCAGTTGAAGTGACCATGTCATGTTAATCTGCTGGATGTCAGGTTAATCTGCTGAATGTCATGTTAATCTGCTGGATGTCATGTTAATCTGCTGGATGTCAGGTTAATCTGCTGGCTGTCATGTTAATCTGTCACAAGTCATGTTAATCTGCTGGATGTCATGTTAATCTGCTGGATGTCATGTTAATCTGCTGGATGTCATGTTAATCTGCTGGATGTCAGGTTAATCTGCTGGCTGTCATGTTAATCTGTCACAAGTCATGTTAATGTCCTGGATGTCATGTTAATCTGCTGGATGTCATGTCAATCTGCTGGATGTCATGTTAATCTGCTGGATGTCAGGTTAATCTGTCACAGGTTATGTTAATCTGCTAGATGTCATATTAATCTGCTGGATGTCATGTTATCTGCTGGATGTTAGGTTAATCTGTCACAAGTCATGTTAATGTGCTGGATGTCATGTTAATCTGCTGGATGTCAGGTTAATCTGCTGGAAGTCAGGTTAATCTGCTAAATGTCAGGTTAATCTGCTGGCTGTCAGGTTAATCTGCTGGCTGTCAGGTTACTCTGCTGGCTGTCAGGTTAATCTGCTGGATGTCAGGTTAGTCTGCTGGATGTCAGGTTAATCTGTCATAAGTCATGTTAATGTGCTGGATGTCATGTTAATCTGCTGGATATCATGTTAATCTGCTGGATGTCATGTTAATCTGCTGGATGTCAGGTTAATCTGTCACAAGTCATGTTAATGTGCTGGATGTCATGTTAATCTGCTGGATGTCAGGTTAATCTGCTGGATGTCAGGTTAATCTGCTGGATGTCAGGTTAATCTGCTGGATGTTAGGTTAATCTGTCACAAGTTATGTTAATGTCCTGGATGTCATGTTAATGTGCTGGATGTCAGGTTAATCTGTGACAAGTCATGTTAATCTGCTAAATGTCATGTTAATCTGCTGGATGTCAGGTTAATCTGCTGGCTGTCAGGTTAATCTGTCACAAGTCATGTTAATCTGCTAAATGTCATCTTAATCTTTTGGATGTCATGGTAATATGTCACAAGTCATGTTAATCTGCTAAATGTCATGTTAATCTGCTGGATGTCATGTTAATCTGTCACAGGTCATGTTAATCTGCTGGAAGTTATGTTTATAAATGATATCTTTCTACACAGTGACATTGTTGTTTGTCCATCAAGAATGATGATGACCATTCATTTCATCCAGTGGGGTTGAAGGTATGGAGCCGTGAGTTCTAAGATGGCTGATAAGGTCTATTTTGGCTCAAAATGTTCTTTGACAATGTGGGCAAAGAATTTTGACGTTCCAGGAGGAGGATCTCCTGTGGTGGTTTTTCTGTCCTGCCTTTTCTTCACAGCTCTTGCAGTCCTGGTTGCCTCACAAGTGACTGCACTCTTGCGTAATGTTGCACGCCACGAATTTCGGTCTCTGGCTGCAGCCTCCCAGGTGTCATGATGAATTCCAAAAGCTTTCAGTCAGATTTTCAGTGTCTTTAAAGTGTTTCCTCTGGCCGCTTTGGAAGTGTTTACAACAATGCAGCTTGCCATAAAAATATATTTAGGGAGCCTGTGGTCTGGCATGTGAGTTATGTGACCAGCCCAGCAAATCTGATTCTTCATTAGTAGAGTGTGGATACTGGGCATGGACGCTCTTTCTAGGACTTCAGTGTTTGGGATCTTGTCTTGCCATTTAATCTTCAATAGCTTACAGTGACATTAGTTCACTGTTTGACTACATGCTCCATTTACCAGTATTATAACATTTGACCAAACTAAACACTTGTCCACATATTTCACTTTCCAGATGTTGCAGGTCAACAAGACCCCAGCTTGTCATGCTCCATGATTCTCAGCCATACAATACTTTGCTATTATCTGTGATTTATGTATGTTCATCTTTGCTTAATGTGCTATATTATTTGTTGATTTATAAGTGTTGACCAGGCTTTAATTGTTGGTAGTTCAGTTGTCAGTGTTGTTTCATGTGTTGTTGTCAGTGTTGTTTCATGTGTTCAGTTGTCAGTGTTGTTTCATGTGTTGTTGTCAGTGTTGTTTCATGTGTTCAGTTGTCAGTGTTGTTTCATGTGTTCAGTTGTCAGTGATGTTTTATGTGTTCAGTTGTCAGTGTTGTTTCATGTGTTCAGTTGTCAGTGTTGTTTCATGTGTTGTTGTCAGTGTTGTTTCATGTGTTCAGTTGTCAGTGTTGTTTTATGTGTTCAGTTGTCAGTGTTGTTTCATGTGTTCAGTTTTCAGTGTTGTTTCATGTGTTCAGTTGTCAGTGTTGTTTCATGTGTTCAGTTGTCAGTGTTGTTTCATGTGTTCAGTTGTCAGTGTTGTTTCACGTGTTGTTGTCAGTGTTGTTTCATGTGTTCAGTTGTCAGTGTTGTTTCATGTGTTCAGTTGTCAGTGTTGTTTCATGTGTTCAGTTGTCAGTGTTGTTTCATGTGTTCAGTTGTCAGTGTTGTTTCATGTGTTCAGTTGTCAGTGTTGTTTCATGTGTTGTTTCATGTGTTCAGTTGTCAGTGTTGTTTCATGTGTTGTTTCATGTGTTGTTTCATGTGTTCAGTTGTCAGTGTTGTTTCATGTGTTGTTTCATGTGTTGTTTCATGTGTTGTTTCATGTGTTGTTTCATGTGTTGTTTCATGTGTTCAGTTGTCAGTGTTGTTTCATGTGTTGTTTCATGTGTTGTTTCATGTGTTGTTTCATGTGTTCAGTTGTCAGTGTTGTTTCATGTGTTGTTTCATGTGTTCAGTTGTCAGTGTTGTTTCATGTGTTGTTTCATGTGTTCAGTTGTCAGTGTTGTTTCATGTGTTGTTTCATGTGTTGTTTCATGTGTTGTTTCATGTGTTCAGTTGTCAGTGTTGTTTCATGTGTTGTTTCATGTGTTGTTTCATGTGTTCAGTTGTCAGTGTTGTTTCATGTGTTCAGTTGTCAGTGTTGTTTCATGTGTTCAGTTTTCAGTGTTGTTTTCATGTGTTGTTTCATGTGTTCAGTTGTCAGTGTTGTTTCATGTGTTCAGTTGTCAGTGTTGTTTCATGTGTTCAGTTTTCAGTGTTGTTTCATGTGTTCAGTTTTCAGTGTTGTTTCATGTGTTGTTTCATGTGTTCAGTTGTCAGTGTTGTTTCATGTGTTCAGTTTTCAGTGTTGTTTCATGTGTTGTTTCATGTGTTCAGTTGTCAGTGTTGTTTCATGTGTTCAGTTGTCAGTGTTGTTTCATGTGTTCAGTTGTCAGTGTTGTTTCATGTGTTCAGTTTTCAGTGTTGTTTCATGTGTTGTTTCATGTGTTCAGTTGTCAGTGTTGTTTCATGTGTTCAGTTGTCAGTGTTGTTTCATGTGTTCAGTTGTCAGTGTTGTTTCATGTGTTCAGTTGTCAGTGTTGTTTCATGTGTTCAGTTTTCAGTGTTGTTTCATGTGTTCAGTTGTCAGTGTTGTTTCATGTGTTCAGTTGTCAGTGTTGTTTCATGTGTTGTTGTCAGTGTTGTTTCATGTGTTCAGTTGTCAGTGTTGTTTCATGTGTTCAGTTGTCAGTGTTGTTTCATGTGTTCAGTTGTCAGTGTTGTTTCATGTGTTCAGTTTTCAGTGTTGTTTCATGTGTTCAGTTGTCAGTGTTGTTTCATGTGTTCAGTTGTCAGTGTTGTTTCATGTGTTCAGTTGTCAGTGTTGTTTCATGTGTTCAGTTTTCAGTGTTGTTTCATGTGTTGTTTCATGTGTTCAGTTGTCAGTGATGTTTTATGTGTTCAGTTGTCAGTGTTGTTTCATGTGTTCAGTTTTCAGTGTTGTTTCATGTGTTGTTTCATGTGTTCAGTTTTCAGTGTTGTTTCATGTGTTCAGTTTTCAGTGTTGTTTTATGTGTTCAGTTGTCAGTGTTGTTTCATGAGGGAAATATCAAATCTCCGCCAGTCAACATACCTTTAATTTTGTTCAGCAACGTATGAACAATTGTAAACAATATAGACAGCTGCTGTATGCTGTATCCTTGCTGTTGTCCCCAGTATGTTGCTCCAACGTAGTAATCCAACACTGCTGCATCCTTCAGATTTGTTTCTGCATCCAGATGAAACTTGTCCTGCAGTTTACTGATGACAGAAAATATCAGACAAAACATGGAGCTGGTGTTTCTGTTTGTCCCTGTGAATGTCTATATGTGTCTGTGTTTGTCTGTATGTCATTATGCATGTCTGTATGTCTCTGTAAATGTATCTGTATGTCTCTGTAATGTCTGCATATCTCTGTAATGTCTGTATCTCTCTGTACATGTCTGTTTATCTCTGTAATGTCTGTATCTCTGTAATGTCTGTATCTCTGTAATGTCTGTATCTCTGTAATGTCTGTATCTCTGTAATGTCTGTATCTCTCTGTACATGTATGTTTATCTCTGGACATGTCTGTATGTCTCTGTTATACATTATCATGTATAATATGAACTTATGTACATTACTGTAGTTTGAGTGAGAGAGTCAGTGAGTGTGAATGAGAGACAATGAGTGAGCGTGAGAGTGAATAAGTGTGTGTGTGTGTGTGTGTGTGTGTGTGTGTGTGTGTGTGTGCGCGTGCATGCAATTTCAAAATCTGTTGCTGCCCAGTGAGTTCACATTCAGTGTGAGAGACATTGTGGGAGAGCTGTTTTCATAAATCTGTGTCCTACAAACATACAAGACTAAATGCCTGCATTTATTAGTTTTCTTCATCAGTGAATGTATCACAATGTGTAAGATCTAGGAAAGTAAATTACCTCTCCATTTCATTGACGTTCATTAGCAATATTTGTTCACTTTCTTCCTTGGAGAGCAGCACATAGGCCAGGGCTGAATCTTGTTCACTTGAACTTTCTGTCTGCTTAAAAATATTCACACAATTAGACACCAGAATCAATCATACAAGTTATGATTATGATGATTGTGATACTAATGAAATATGTAAATTTGGAAATATAAAACATCATATGACAGAAAATGTCAACAAACATGTTGTAATGCCATATTTAAGCACACCAAAATGGCAACGGAAACATACTACAAGCAGATGTTTTAATGACATTTCTCTAATCTTTCAAAGATTATGAAAAAAAAATTTGTTTCATAGAACAGTGCTTACAAAATGAAATTCAGTGGTACCTCGTCCAGCCCTCTACATCAATAATAAGTGAAGATACTAATTTATGTGTGAATTAATTGTCTCCTAAAATGCAGGAAGTCTCCCTGTCTCAAGCAACATTCATGTATCAACACGTGTGACACCAGCAGACACGTACTTTTCTCATGTTCTGTGTGTCGTGTAAAATTCTATGAACTTTTCTTATGTTCTGTGTGTCGTGTCAAATTCTATGAACTGTTCTCATATTCTGTGTGTCGTGTCAAATTCTATGAACTGTTCTCATGTTCTGTGTGTTGTGTCAAATTCTATGAACTGTTTTCATGTTCTGTGTGTCATGTAAAATTCAATGAATTGTTCTTTCACTCAGTGTTATGGTACTAAATATCTCTGAAATTGTCAGTTTTCGATCCTGATCAATGATGGTCTTCACTTTTTTTAAGTTTCTGTTGTCGCACTCAGGACACTACCACTCTCGGCAGATCACAACATGTTATCAAGTAGAGAAGTGTCAAACAAGGATACCCCATGAATATATTATAATAACAATGTTTTCAAAGAGAAAATTCTGTCAATTTCAATCAGAAAAAAAAGTGTTAAAGTGCTATGTAGAGCCTATATAGTGTTTGCATGTGAAACAAGGACAAGCAACAGACAGGCTGATAAACATTTAATTTTAGCCAAAATGTTGTTTTTGAGGAAAATGCAAAGATTACCATAGACAGATGGAAATCTGAATGAGGCACACATTCAAGAAACAGATAACATCCATAAACGGATTACATAAATTAAATACACAGTCAGGATATTTGGGGCAGTTGTGATCAGAATTAAACTTGAAAACTGAGTGACAACTGATAAACTTGAAAACTGAGTGACAACTGATAAACTGGATGGGGCAAAGAATGAAGAAGACAACAGGACATCCCTGGATGGCGTGGCTACATGGCATTATTGAGACAAAAACAAACAACAGTCTGGTTCAAGACTCTATGTGGTGTCAGATGACGAACCTTGGCATGTCTCTGCATGACACACGGCGATTATGATAATTAATAATAATAAATTTTAATATTGAATATTGACATGATCTGAATTTATTCCAAATTCAACACTGTGCTAATTTGTTACTATAGTGTTTATTTTTATTTTTTTTTGCCCCAATATAAAATTCAATATCTCAGTAACCAACTGAGGGAAAATGATGAGATTTAGCATATAACCTTATCATTATGTCCACCCAACAAAAAAATTTTTGTTCTGGAGATTGTACAGCAGATTTCAATGTTTGTTTATATGCGGTATATAATTTACGGCTCAGGGATTAATACCATCATTTTAAGAGTATTACAGCTTCAGCAAGACACATCCGCGCTATTTTTGAAATTGTCTCGCGGTTTTCGTTTTGGCACAGACTGAGCGCATTTATATGGGATAGTTCAGAGGTGTCGTCAAACTGTGGGTTATTTCATGAAACGTGATTATATAAATAAATCTTACCATTAATGTAATATTAATAGCTAATATTTGAATGTGTTAATATTGTTCAATGGGATTAAAAGTGAAATTGTGTACACTTCAAAACATCGCTATGAAGTTGTACACATATTTTTGTCAAGAAGCTGATCGCAGGAAACTGTTTCATACTGTTACAAATCCCGAAAAAAGAACAGTGCATGCATTGGGTTTGAGTAAACGGTCGTTTCGTCGATGGGTGCAAGAATCTGGAATGAAACCAACACGCGATAAGCAAACAGTAGGTAGAAAGGCAATTGTAGACAGCTTTGACAAGGATGTCATCAGGCGAGTTATTATAACAATGATGGATGCCAAAGAAACAGTGACTGTAAGAAAACTGAGGGTTTTGTTGAGAAAGAACAATAACATAGAGCTATCCAAAACAACTTTGTGGAAAATTATAAGGACATTAGGCTTCACTTTTAGAAAGTACAAGGGAGGTAGAAATATCCTTTGCGAGCAACCGCATTTAGGAGCCATGAGAAGCAGATACCTACGTGAAATAAGGGAAATGCGCAAAGAAAATTATGACATAGTGTATTTGGATGAGACGTGGATCAATGCGCACCACACAAGTGAAAAGGAATGGCAATCAATGGATGGAAAGATAAAGCGTTATGTGCCCAGTAGTAAAGGACAGCGTTTGGTCATAGCCCATGCTGGTAGTACTCATAATGGCTTACTACAGAATGCTGGGCTCGTGTTCGTATCAAAGCATACAGACAATAGGGATTATCATAATGAGATGAATGGTAATGTATTTAGAGATTGGCTCGAGAATACAGTACTTCCATCCCTTGATAGACCGTCTTGTCTAATCATGGACAATGCATCATATCACAATGTTGTTGCCCAAGAAGACAAAATACCTACGGCATCGAGCACAAAGGAAGCAATAAAGATATGGCTCTGAAGGGAAAATATACCATTTCCAGAAACATATTTCAAGCTACAGTTGTTGTCCCTTGTAAAACAGGCGCAAAAAAGCAAGAAATTTCAAATCGACAAGTTGATAGAAGAGCATGGCCATAGGTGCTTGAGACTTCCGCCGCATCATTCTCATTTAAACCCTACAGAACTTATGTGGGCTAAAATTAAAGGACAAGTGGCAGCTGCCAATACTACATTCAAATTGTCTGACGTCAAGATACTAATCCAGTCCGCGCTATTAAATATTGATAAAAGTTACTGGAAAAAATGTGAGGACCATGTGTTGAAAGAGGAAGAGGACTATTGGAGAAAGGATAGATTGAATTTTATGCAACTGAGAGCAATCATCAACCTACTGGAATCGTCCGACACATATTAAGGTCTGAGCAGATTGCAGACCTTAATCTATGTACACACTTACTGGGATATTTTGCTCCAACTATTCAGACGAATTGCAGACCCTAAACATTACAGCATCAGCATAATGTCAATGGCAACAGTTTGTATTCTACAGTGATGAATTTTCAATTCCGCAAGCCCTCAATGGCGACAAACAACTGTATTGAAAAAAACAACCACACACACACACTAAACGCATTGAATACCAACAGAAGAGTAATATTGCGGTGGAATCTGACATATTGTGGCATAACAAGAAACATGAGAGAAAACACGTCAAATTGGGAGACAACACACGTGCATACGAATAAATCTATAAATTTCAATGAAAAGAGGACCAACATCTTGGTCGTTAAGAAGAAAACCCACTACAGAGACACTGACAACTATTTTCATAGTGCAAAACAGGTAATCATGTTCTGTCTCTGAACGGTAAACAGCAGAGTAGACAATCTTTCATGAAGACTCAAAGCGGGTCTGTCACCCATGTGTACATGTGAACAAACTACACAGACAGCTGAACAGATCCTTAAAAATGGAAACATGATGACTAAATTGTGGTATCATTTCTGGTCACTCCATAAGCACATTAACACACAGCTATTTGGAAGCTTTCACGAACTCAATATAAAAAGCTAACATGAATACCTGTGCACACTTTATTAACCAGCAGCTGAAGAAACAAGAAGGAAATGAAAAATAAGGTAAGAAATATATTCCGTCTACTTTCCTGTTAATTTACAAATTATTGACCCTATGCCTCTGTAAATTCTCTGTCTTTACTAATATTACACATTGCACCCCTCTCGGGATTCTCCGTGGTGAAGTGGTCAAGCCGTCTGACTTGGGCTCCGAAGGTTGTATGTTCGATTCTGGGCCGCGTCTTTCATTTCACGAGTGCATTTTTTTGGAGACTTCCGAGGGTCATCACTGGAGCTACGGAGTTCGTGCTTTGTGCGACGCTTTCCGCGCTGCGGAAAGAAACTGAGCCATATGGTATAAAAACCCGGTGCAATGCAGCCAACCCTGTCGACTTTTAAGCTAGTTCTTTCATTGCACCCACTCCCATATGAATCCGGATACGCCTTGTGTGTCATCTGAATTGGCAGGGCGTCCATTACTGTAGACACAAATTTTTTAGCGAGAAATCACTAGTTTTTCAGCAAAACATCAAAGAAATGTCGCTGCTTTCGATGATTTAAGTTGCTTTTGGACCTATCAAAGACATATTCCTTGGGTGGGGGTAAATATAAGACGGCAGGAAAAATTTCATAACGATGCAACAGACAGTTTTCAAAATAATTGAACGTGAAGTGAATGAACTTCAAATTGAAGGCATTCTTTTCGGGACATACTATACAGTGAAGCAGTGCTCGTTATTATACATCTTGACAAGCGACATACGATTTGGATTCATTTAGTTATGTTATGTTATCGCCAAGAAGCGTAACATAAACGCCATCAAAACAACCATCATATACATATATTTATTTAAAAGTCAGCTGAGTTAAGTAAGATAAGATTAAGATAAACCACTGTGACCATTCCAAAATTGTGTGTGATATTTTTACAGTAACAACCTCTCTATCAGTTTCCGAGCGACTGGATCTGCCCTTTCTATCCAGGTCATTGTTTGGCGGGACTTGGGTGATGTTTTTGCCGTCTGCTGGATCAGAAATGAATTTCTTGCGTTTCTTATCCTTGGCCAGGGAACTAGCGGACTTGGCCATGATGGCTTCTGGCGTTGTCATGACAACAGGAGTATGCTAACTCTCATAGTGAAGACCTCGCAACAAAGGGAGGCTACCTACCTGTTTGTCCTTGGATCGCCTGTCCCGTGATTTTGTGGGAGTCTGCAGGGACATTCAAGAAACATCGTCACACAACCAGTTGTACAGTATGAGTACAAGAAACATTCGTCACACAACCAGTTGTACAGTATGAGTACAAGAAACATCGTCACACAACCAGTTGTACAGTATGAGTACAAGAAACATTGTCACACAACCAATTTTACAGTATGAGTACAAGAAACATCGTCACACAACCAGTTGTACAGTGTGAGTACAAGAAACATCGTCACACAACCAGTTTTACAGTATGAGTACAAGAAACATCGTCACACAACCAGTTTTACGGTAAAAATACATGAAACATCATCACAAAACAAGTTTTACAGTATGAGTACAAGAAACATCGTCACACAACCAGTTTTACAGTAAAAATACAAGAAACATCGTCACACAACCAGTTTTACAGTATGAGTACAAGAAACATCGTCACACAACCAGTTTTACAGTAAAAATACAAGAAACATCGTCACACAACAAAGTTTTACAGTAAAAATATCAAGAAACGTCGTCACACAACAAAGTTTTACAGCATGAATATAAGAAACACCGTCACACAACCAGTTTTACAGCATGAATACAAGAAACATCGTCACACAACCAGTTTTACGGTAAATATACAAGAAACGTCGTCACACAGCAAGTTGTACGGTAAAAATACAAGAAACGTCGTCACACAACCAGTTTTACAGTAAAAATACAAGAAACGTCGTCACACAACAAAGTTTTACAGCATGAATACAAGAAACACCGTCACACAACCAGTTTTACAGCATGAATACAAGAAACGCCGTCACACAACCAGTTTTACAGCATGAATACAAGAAACATCGTCACACAACCAGTTTTACGGTAAATATACAAGAAACGTCGTCACACAGCAAGTTTTACGGTAAACATACAAGAAACGTCACACAAGTTTTACAGTATAAATACACAGTCCCGTGATTGTGTGGGGGAATTCAAGAAACATCGGCATACAGTAAGTTTCACTGTATATATACATATAGTCGGTGATTGTGTGAGAGTCTGTGTCAGAATTTCAGAAACATCACTCAACAAGCTTCACCGTATAAACACACAGCCGATGTGACTCACATAATTAATAAAGTTGTCTATGCGATGGCATGGCTATTCTCACGCCAACCTCCTCGGTGGCCCCCTATGGCACGCATGGTATGTTACAGTGTGACTGTTCTCTCCTTCCCTTGTGGATCCCTGCAAGACACGGGCCACCTCATCAACTATAAGGGGGATAAAATGGAGGGCGGGGAGGAGGGGGGGGGTTGGGTTATTCTGTGGTAACTGATAACTTGGAACGCGGTGATAACTTCTCAATCCTCGCTGCTGGAGTTATCATTCATCGACATTCAGACTGGGAGTGGCGAGCGTGGGCACCGACAAATGTCCAACCTGATCTAACCTTGCCACCGTTCGACGTCTGCTGAGGCAGACCAGGGCCCCGTGGGCTTGCCCTCGGTGCATTGACGAAGGTTCTCAACACAATCACAATTTGCGAGCCACAGGTAACATGTTTTCTGGATGTAGCCGTCGCCTGCCAGCACTGATATGGCGGCCCTGCGTGAGGGGCCGCCAGCCCGTAGATCCACAGCAATGCACGGTTGTGTCACCACTCTGCTTCAGGGATTCGTGCATTAAACAAAGTCATTAATGCAGCACTTTATTACAGGCTTTACCACCCCCCCCCCCCCCCCCCACACACACACACTACTAACAAAACCGAGACAACTTACCCTTCCCCTGGCTTTAGACATGGCCGACTTGGCTTGAATGAGCTGGGGTTCGGCAGCAGAAATGTCTCCAACTTCAGCACAGACTGGCGTGTGTAGTCAAGAACATTGACAGTGCTGCTCAGAGACAAAGTCACATTAACATAAACACATACACACTAATGCACGAACACTCACACACGACAAGTGAATTATGATCATCAGTGGCGGACTGGCGGGCTGTCGGCTGGCCCGCTGACAAGTGGACCATAATGAAGCGGGCCCCATTAAAATAAACAGACAATATGTGAAACACGTCAATGACCTGACTCCTGGCAACCGATATTTGTGGACCCAATCCGTCATTGCCGGTCTCTCTAGCCGAGGGGTTACACCACTTTCTCCGTAATCCCGTTTATCCACGCAGGGTCTCGCAGCGCGCGAGAATTGGAAGCGGTTCTACCCGCCCTGGTGACTTGCGGGATAAATGAGCCGGTTGCTCAGAAAGCAATGGCAAACTACTGAGCGTAATCTTGTCAAGAAATCAACAATCAGCTGAAAGATGCTGATGTTGACAGCGATGTTCTGTAAAGGATACGCAAAACATTTTAGTCCACCATTGATTATCATTCCTTAGCAAGTCCTCTCCAGAACGTAATCAATCAATCAATCATGTGCCATGCCGGAAAGCGTGGGCGGTCATGACTCGCCATTTCACTCGATCACCAGAGTCGTGGATCAGCTCAGTGTTCCTGTCTCGTCCATGCCACGTGGCCAAGCCATCCAGGTATTTTCCTCTCGGTCTTCCCCTTGGTCTGTTCACTTCAATCTTGCCAGTTGTCAATAAATTCTCCAATCCATTTCTTCTCATAACATGTCCAAAGAATCAGAACGTAGCACACATTAAAAACCTCCAGAAAAATTGTCGGCTCTTCGTCTGTTCTCAGCCTCATGTTCACATCTGTAATATCCCGTGTCCACCTCCGTGCTGGTGGTTCCTGCCTGGTCTTGCACCAGCCAGGCCTTCCATGGCTGTATCCCCTCTACCTCACTGTGACGTCTGATGTAATCAGCTTCTGAGACATGACGCTGTAGGCGAGTCAGTTGTCTCCCGTGAATACACCTTGTCGAACGTCATCAGTGGTCTCCCTTTAGAACCATTCTAATCAAAGAACAACGTATGGATGGAAAGTTATTCAATCTCAAAAGGCTGAAAGCTAAAACCAAAATTAACAGCGACACCTTCAGAGAGCTCCTGTTTGCTGATGATTGCGCTCTATACGCCAACTCAGAGGCAGACATGCAACATAATGTTTTAGCTTTCTCACATGCCTGTGCCAACTTTGGGCTCAATATCAACTTGAAGAAGACTGTAGTTATGTACCAGCCAGTTCCAGGGAATAATCACACTGTGCCGAATATCAAAGTGAATGATCATAGACTAAGTGTTGTGGACAAATTCACCTATCTTGGCATCACTGTGTCACAAGCTGCCACAATTGATGATGAAGTGAATGTAAGAATCTCCAAGGCCAGTGCAGCCTTTGGCAGACTGTACAAGAATGTATGGGACAGAACTGGAATAAGCCTGCAAACAAAGCTAAAAGTCTACAAAGCAGTTGTATTATCCACACTGCTATATACTTGTGAAACCTGGACTGTTTATCAGCGACACGCTAGGAAATTAAATCACTTCCACACAGTCTGCCTTAGGAAGCTACTGAAGATTAAATGGCAAGACAAGATACCAGATACTGAAGTCCTAGAAAGAGCGTCCATGCCCAGTATCCACACTGTACTGATGAAGAATCAGATTCGTTGGGCTGGTCACTTGACTCGCATGCCAGATCACAGGCTCCTTAAACGAATTTTTACAGCGAACTGCGTTGTGGTAAACGCTCCCAAGGTGGCCAGAGGAAACGTTTTAAAGACACTCTGAAAATTTCACTGAATGCTTTTGGAATTCATCATGACACCTGGGAGGCTGCAGCCAGAGACCGAAATTCGTGGCGTGCATCATTACGCAAGGGTGCAGTCATATGTGAGGCAACCAGGACTGCAAGAGCTGTGAAGAAAAGGCAGGACAGAAAAACCACTGAAGGAAATCCTCCTCCAGAGACGTCAAGCATTCTTTGTCCACATTGTCAAAGAACATTTCGAGCCAAAATAGGCCTTATCAGCCATCTTAGAACCCACGGCTCCATACTTTCAACCCCACTGGATGAAATGAATGGTCATCATCATTCTTGATGGACAAACAACAATAAAAGAACTGTTTTGAGGCTCTTAAGTTTAAACGCATGGATTAATTTGCCTCTAGTGATTGTGACATGTTGCATGATTGTCATCTGTATGTTGCCACAGGAAAGATCATCCAATCAGTCAGAGCCGTCTCTGCGCTGTTAAAAAAAAAAAAAAAAGCAAAACCTTTGTTCTTGGCTCACAAATCGGGCATACTGGCCAGCTTATATCCGGCCCGTCCGATGACATAACTTTTATAAATCAATGACAGGTTCCGTACTGTGCACGTTGTGGCAAATAACTGAACGGTAAAACACACACACACACACACAACACACACACACACACACACACATACACAGAAAGAGAGAGAGAGAGAGAGAGAAAGAGAGAGAGAGAGAGAGAGAGAGAGAGAGAGAGAGAGAGAGAGAGAGAGAGAGAGAGAGAGAGAGAGAGAGAGAGAGAGAGAGAGAGAGAGAGAGAGAGAGAGAGAGAGATCCAATTGCCTATTTAGAAGATTTAACACTCATAATCTTACACTATACAATTCTCATTTTTTTCAATTCTCATTTTGTTTTCAATTCTCTTCTCCTCATTGCTTTAATTTTTTTCATCCTTTTGTTCTTCTCGTCCTGTCGTCACCTTTTGATGTAGTCACGGGAGATCTCCTTGACTATATGTTGTGTTTGTGAATGTGTTTGTTTGCTGATGAAGCCTAATCGCCGCAACGTCCTGTATGTGTCGTAAATCTGTCATGTAAAGCTGCAATACTTTGTGTCATTTTATATTGTTTACACTATAGTTAACAGTACTGCTATATGGTAATACTGGCCGAAGCCAGTATGGATTATGGTAATACTCGCTGAACCTACGGAGGCAAACTATCGTATGGATTATCGTAATACTGGCTGAAGCTACGGAGGCACACAGCCAGTATGGATTATGGTAAAACTGGCTGAACCCACGGAGGCACACAGCTAGTACGGATTATGGTAATACTGGCTAAACCCACGGAGGCAAACAATCGTATGGATTACGGTAATACTGCTTGAACCCACGGAGACAAACAATCGTATGGATTATGGTAATACTGGCTGAACCCACGGAGGCAAACAATCGTATGGATTATGGTAATACTGGCTGAACCATGGAGGCAAACTATCGTATGGATTATGGTAATACTGGTTGAAGCTACGGAGGCACACAGCCAGTATGGATTATGGTAAAACTGGCTGAAACCACGGAAGCACACAGTCTGTATGGATTATGGTAAAACTGGCTGAAGCCACGGAGGCACACAGCTAGTATGGATTATGGTAATACTGGCTGAACCCATGGAGGCAAACTATCGCATGGATTATGGTAAAACTGGCTGAAGCCACGGAGGCACACAGCCAGTATGGATTATGGTAATACTGGCTGAACCCATGGAGGCAAACTATCGCATGGATTATGGTAATACTGGCTGAAGCTACGGAGGCACACAGCCAGTGTGGATTATGGTAATACTGGCTGAAGCTACGGAGGCACACAGCCAGTATGGATTATGGTAATACTGGCTGAAGCTACGGAGGCACACAGCCAGTATGGATTATGGTAATACTGGCTGAACTCATGGAGGCACACAGCCAGTGTGGATTATGGTAATACTGGCTGAACCCATGGAGGCACACAGCCAGTGTGGATTATGGTAATACTGGCTGAACCCATGGAGGCACACAGCCAGTGTGGATTATGGTAATACTGGCTGAACCCATGGAGGCACACAGCCAGTATGGATTATGGTAATACTGGCTGAACCCATGGAGGCACACAGCCAGTGTGGATTATGGTAATACTGGCTGAACCCATGGAGGCAAACAATCGTATGGATTATGGTAATACTGGCTGAACCCACGGAGGCAAACAATCGTATGGATTATGGTAATACTGGCTGAACCCATGGAGGCAAACAATCGTATGTATTATGGTAATACTGGCTGAAGCTACGGAGGCACACAGCCAGTATGGATTATGGTAATACTGGCTGAACCCATGGAGGCTAACAATCGTATGGATTATGGTAATACTGGCTGAACCCACGGAGGCAAACAATCGTATGGATTATGGTAATACTGGCTGAACCCATGGAGGCAAACTATCGCATGGATTATGGTAATACTGGCTGAAGCTACGGAGGCACACAGCCAGTATGGATTATGGTAATACTGGCTGAACCCATGGAGGCAAACTATCGCATGGATTATGGTAATACTGGCTGAAGCTACGGAGGCACACAGCCAGTATGGATTATGGTAAAACTGGCTGAAACCACGGAGGCACACAGTCTGTATGGATTATGGTAAAACTGGCTAAACCCACGGAGGCAAACAAGCGTATGGATTATGGTAATACTGCTTGAACCCACGGAGACAAAGAATCGTATGGATTATGGTAATACTGGCTGAACCCACGGAGGCAAACAATCGTATGGATTATGGTAATATTGGCTGAACCACGGAGGCAAACTATCGTATGGATTATGGTAATACTGGCTGAAGCTACGGAGGCACACAGCCAGTATGGATTATGGTAAAACTGGCTGAAACCACGGAGGCACACAGTCTGTATGGATTATGGTAAAACTGGCTGAATCCATAAGGCACACAGCCAGTATGGATTATGGTAATACTGGCTGAAGCTACGGAGGCACACAGCCAGTATGGATTATGGTAATACTGGCTGAAGCCACGGAGGCACACAGCCAGTGTGGATTATGGTAATACTGGCTGAACCCACGGAGGCAAACAATCGTATGGATTATGGTAATACTGGCTGAACCCATGGAGGCAAACTATCGCATGGATTATGGTAATACTGGCTGAAGCTACGGAGGCACACAGCCAGTATGGATTATGGTAATACTGGCTGAACCCATGGAGACAAACTATCGCATGGATTATGGTAATACTGGCTGAAGCTACGGAGGCACACAGCCAGTATGGACTATGGTAAAACTGGCTGAAGCTACGGAGGCACACAGCCAGTATGGATTATGGTAATACTGGCTGAACCCATGGAGGCAAACTATCGCATGGATTATGGTAATACTGGCTGAAGCTACGGAGGCACACAGCCAGTGTGGATTATGGTAATACTGGCTGAAGCTACGGAGGCAAACAATCGTATGGATTATGGTAATACTGGCTTGAACCCACGGAGGACAAACAATCGTATGGATTATGGTAATACTGGCTGAACCACGGAGGCAAACTATCGTATGGATTATGGTAATACTGGCTGAAGCTACGGAGGCACTCAGCCAGTATGGATTATGGTAAAACAAGCTGAAACCACGGAGGCACACAGTCTGTATGGATTATGGTAAAACTGGCTGAAGCCACGGAGGCACACAGCTAGTATGGATTATGGTAATACTGGCTGAACCCATGGAGGCAAACTATCGCATGTATTATGGTAAAACTGGCTGAAGCCACGGAGGCACACAGCCAGTATGGATTATGGTAATACTGGCTGAACCCATGGAGGCAAACTATCGCATGGATTATGGTAATACTGGCTGAAGCTACGGAGGCACACAGCCAGTGTGGATTATGGTAATACTGGCTGAAGCTACGGAGGCACACAGCCAGTATGAATTATGGTAATACTGGCTGAAGCTACGGAGGCACACAGCCAGTATGG
Source organism: Cepaea nemoralis (assembly GCA_014155875.1). NCBI lineage: Eukaryota > Metazoa > Mollusca > Gastropoda > Stylommatophora > Helicidae > Cepaea > Cepaea nemoralis. The sequence continues at coordinate 29,612 of JACEFZ010004710.1, forward strand.
ATTATGGTAATACTGGCTGAACTCATGGAGGCACACAGCCAGTGTGGATTATGGTAATACTGGCTGAACCCATGGAGGCACACAGCCAGTGTGGATTATGGTAATACTGGCTGAACCATGGAGGCACACAGCCAGTGTGGATTATGGTAATACTGGCTGAACCCATGGAGGCACACAGCCAGTATGGATTATGGTAATACTGGCTGAACCCATGGAGGCACACAGCCAGTATGGATTATGGTAATACTGGCTGAACCCATGGAGGCAAACAATCGTATGGATTATGGTAATACTGGCTGAACCGACGGAGGCAAACAATCGTATGGATTATGGTAATACTGGCTGAACCCATGGAGGCAAACAATCGTATGGATTATGGTAATACTGGCTGAAGCTACGGAGGCACACAGCCAGTATGGATTATGGTAATACTGGCTGAACCCATGGAGGCAAACAATCGTATGGATTATGGTAATACTGGCTGAATCCTACGGAGGCAACACAGCAGTATGGATTATGGTAATACTGGCTGAACCCATGGAGGCAAACTATCGCATGGATTATGGTAATACTGGCTGAAGCTACGGAGGCACACAGCCAGTATGGATTATGGTAATACTGGCTGAACCCATGGAGGCAAACTATCGCATGGATTATGGTAATACTGGCTGAAGCTACGGAGGCACACAGCCAGTATGGATTATGGTAATACTGGCTGAAACCACGGAGGCACACAGTCTGTATGGATTATGGTAAAACTGGCTAAACCCACGGAGGCAAACAAGCGTATGGATTATGGTAATACTGCTTGAACCCACGGAGACAAAGAATCGTATGGATTATGGTAATACTGGCTGAACCCACGGAGGCAAACAATCGTATGGATTATGGTAATACTGGCTGAACCACGGAGGCAAACTATCGTATGGATTATGGTAATACTGGCTGAAGCTACGGAGGCACACAGCCAGTATGGATTATGGTAAAACTGGCTGAAACCACGGAGGCACACAGTCTGTATGGATTATGGTAAAACTGGCTGAATCCACGGAGGCACACAGCTAGTATGGATTATGGTAATACTGGCTGAAGCTACGGAGGCACACAGCCAGTGTGGATTATGGTAATACTGGCTGAAGCTACGGAGGCACACAGCCAGTATGGATTATGGTAATACTGGCTGAAGCTACGGAGGCACACAGCCAGTATGGATTATGGTAATACTGGCTGAAGCCACGGAGGCACACAGCCAGTGTGGATTATGGTAATACTGGCTGAACCCACGGAGGCAAACAATCGTATGGATTATGGTAATACTGGCTGAACCCATGGAGGCAAACTATCGCATGGATTATGGTAATACTGGCTGAAGCTACGGAGGCACACAGCCAGTATGGATTATGGTAAAACTGGCTGAAACCACGGAGGCACACAGTCTGTATGGATTATGGTAAAACTGGCTAAACCCACGGAGGCAAACAAGCGTATGGATTATGGTAATACTGCTTGAACCCACGGAGACAAACAATCGTATGGATTATGGTAATACTGGCTGAACCACGGAGGCAAACTATCGTATGGATTATGGTAATACTGGCTGAAGCTACGGAGGCACACAGCCAGTATGGATTATGGTAAAACTGGCTGAAACCACGGAGGCACACAGTCTGTATGGATTATGGTAAAACTGGCTGAAGCCACGGAGGCACACAGCTAGTATGGATTATGGTAATACTGGCTGAACCCATGGAGGCAAACTATCGCATGGATTATGGTAATACTGGCTGAAGCTACGGAGGCACACAGCCAGTATGGATTATGGTAATACTGGCTGAAGCCACGGAGGCAAACAATCGTATGGATTATGGTAATACTGGCTGAACCCACGGAGGCAAACAATCGTATGGATTATGGTAATACTGGCTGAACCACGGAGGCAAACTATCGTATGGATTATGGTAATACTGGCTGAAGCTACGGAGGCACTCAGCCAGTATGGATTATGGTAAAACAAGCTGAAACCACGGAGGCACACAGTCTGTATGGATTATGGTAAAACTGGCTGAAGCCACGGAGGCACACAGCTAGTATGGATTATGGTAATACTGGCTGAACCCATGGAGGCAAACTATCGCATGTATTATGGTAAAACTGGCTGAAGCCACGGAGGCACACAGCCAGTATGGATTATGGTAATACTGTAACAGTGTACAGAGACTAACAAGACGTGAGTTCAATTACAAATATCGTTTATTATCTTGATGGTGACAACATGGCTCCTTCTTCCTCTGAGCCGGGATGTAACCTGCCCCCAGACAACCACTACGTCACGATTGAGCATCTCGCCTCGCTTTCAGTCCCAATGCTCAATCGTGCTGTAGCTGTTTCCACTAGATCCTAATAATACCCCAATACTCAATGCTCCCTACTGTTACACCTCCCTATGTTTTTTTAAAAAATTTTCCTTTTAAAGGAAAAATCTTTACTCTAATCCCCTTACTCTATTCCTCTTTTTCTTTACTTTTCACAGTACCTCTAATTCTTCCCTATATTGCAGCTAGTAACCCACTATATACTTCTTCTTCGATTCTACTTTGTATAATACATCGTACCACGTATGGTAACTTTTTTAAACTAAACACTCCTTCTCCCCTTCCATTTCCCCAAACTATATAGCTATCCACTATATATTTCTGGTTCTTTCTTGGCTCTTCAAGTTCCTGTATCAAATATACATATCATAAGAACAGCTCGTAAATCGTTATCGTAACTTTTGACCTTATAAAATTTCTCACTCTTCCAGAACACAGGACGTACAAAAACAATGTAGTTAGAAAAGTAAAGAAGCGGTGCGCACCGAGTGGAAGTATAAAGAATGAATACTCAACATGCCCACAGTACATACAGCAATGAATATTAAGAACTACTTTTTACCTCCCTTGCCAATAAAAAAATTTTGTAAAATAATTTTTTAAAATATATTTTATAAAAAGCCCTTTTTTCACTATAAACCTTTTTGGGCAAAATTTTTATAAGCCTTTATTCAACTTTTACTTGCCATCCACAATTTTTCCTATTTCGTTATTCACTTTAAACCATGAGCCAGTTCATATTTTTTTGAACACTTTAAAATAATTAACGCTGGTTTTTTCCCCCCCTAATCTTGCCCCCGTACACCCCCACTTATAATGCTATTTACAGTCTTCCCCCTACCTTTTATCAGTGGACAAATAGTTTTTATTAACTCTTTTCGAACGAAAAACCTTTAAACAAAACCTATATATTTGAAAATTAAAATTTCTTAAATACTTTAAACTTTTTCATTAACCCGAACTTTAAAATACCCAAAAAATTCATGTAATCGAAATAAAACAACACAAGACTCTACCCCCCAAATTAATCTAAAGAAAAAAAATTTTTAAAAGAAAACATGCATTTTTTCAAATCGAAAAAAACATTTTATTACTACCTATACTAGGAACTTTTTCGGACCAATAGTTTTTTCTCCCAAAAATAGGAACACATATCTATTCTAAATAAATTTAAACAAACCACAACCAAAAAAAAATTTATTTAATGAGGATTTAAACTTAGTTTAAAAAACAACCAATAAAGCCCTCATTTTCCAGTACCAACTCAAGCATAAAAACAATTTAATGACTCAGACTAAAAACTTTGATTTAATAAAAAAAAGTTTCAAAAAAATTTAAACTTCTTAAAATAACGTATAGTGGCCCACCAACATTTGGCCCCTTTTACTAAGTAAAGTAAAGCAATTATTTTTACAGGTCATTCCCGTTTTCTATGACGAGAAAAACCAAAAACATTTCCATCGTATACTGTTAACACAGCTAAATAGAACCCATCTGTTCTATCTCACAAACAAATCTAATCAACATTTTTCCCCTTTTTTTCCCCCATTTTTAAATTTTTATTTCCCCCTCATAAAACCCCTTAAATAAAAACATTGCCCATTTAACCTTAAAAAACAAAA
>JACEFZ010004711.1:0-31461 GCA_014155875.1 Cepaea nemoralis
TTTTTAAACAAAAACGGTTTTTTTACCAGTATGATACGCATTTCACACTAATAAACAACAGTGTCACATGAGTGAATGTTAACATGTCTAGTGGTGAGGTGGTACTTTGTCTGCTTGTACTTTTTCTTTTAATATAAAAATAGGATAAGGCCTCTCTGTGCTGTTGATATGTGAGGACAGAGGAATCCTGTGTTTTTAAACCCTATATTTGTCCTCCACTGGCTGTCTGTGTGTCGAGTACATTTAAGAAAGTGTTTCTGTCAAGGTGGGTATTGTGGTGTTTTGTCAACCCCTTTCGTACTGGTTTTATTGTAGCCTCCAAAACAGTGATATGTCTTGCTGCATAAGGAGACCATTCCCCGCCCCTCATACTCCAACTTAAATAACCCAGGGGTTCTTTTGTCGAAGAGTCGCTTATCTCTACACAAGTCACAGGTGGTACAACGCCCCTACTGCTAATAAAATCCTTTTTATGGCTATCACAGACCTCAGCTGGGAACCAGGAGCTATAGACGCTATAAATTCTTCTGAAGTTCGGGTCTGACGACCTGTGCAAAGGTTGGGGCGCAAGGGGCTAAGTACAGACTATCAGTGTCCATTCACACAACTGAAAATCCTTCCATCTATAAACTTATCTAAGCAGTCATAGAAAAATTCAAACATGCGCAACTTTGCGTACTGGTACACAAAGAAGCCTATTTGTTGGGGTAGATCCCATAAGATGGTCTTCTTTAAAGACTCCACCTCACCACTAGACATTTAACATTCACTCATGTGACCTGTTGTTTATTAGTGTAAATGCGTATCATACTGTGTAAAAAAAACCGTTTGTGTGTACATAACTGTATACTTTTTTTTTTTTTTTTTTTTTTTTTTTTTTCATCTCGAAAGATAATATACTCCTTCGTCAATGAAACTTGTGTGTTCTATAATATGATCCTTTAAAAACTTTTATGTGTTCGTACGTGTACTGTGATAGCCTTGTGAAATTGATGGTACAGTGAAATTGATGGTACAGTGAAATTGATGGTACAGTGAAATGTCTACATCATTGAAACTAAAATGTTTGTGAATATGTCACTGCTTTTGTAAATTGATGACTTGAATGCCATATAAATGCAATTTGTAAACACTTGAAATGCTTTGTAATGTACTTTGTAAATGAATGTGCTGTAACTACAAAAACTACGTAGTTTGTGCATATATTTTGATACTTTGTCACTGATTTTGTACATTGATGGTTGATATAAATGAATGATATTTTGTAAACGATTGAAACAACTTTACTATACTTTGTAAATGAATGCGCTGAAAATACACACTTGTGATATCGTTGTCGATAAATTTGCCTTGTTGAGTATACTGTGTACGGTCTTGAAATTTTATCCCATACTGGATTTTGCTGAAAAAATAAAAGCTATGAAAAAACAACCGGTGTGTTTTGTTGGTTTATTTCAGTGGTATGAGTGGATTTGTTTTTTCCGTTGTCTGGGTTTTTTTCCTTGTTTTCATGTTTTCGACTTTCTTGTCTTTCTTGTTTTCATGGTGACTGCTGCAAGGTGTTGTTTATTCATGTTTGACTTGGCATAAACCTGTGGAACAATTGACATACACAGACAATACCAAAAACACAAGGGAACAAACGAGCCAAGAACACAAGTACACGATCACAAAAGTACAAATACACAAATATTTGCCAACGAGTCAAGTACACCAGAAGAAGAATATCACAAGTACAAAAGGACAAATGTTTACAAAAATGATACAAAACAAATAACAAAGACAGAGATTTTCATTTTTTTTTCTGTTTTAATTTTCATAGATGGATAGCTATACACGTTGTCTCTTCTTTCTTGGATCACCCAGTGGTATACAGTTGTCTGAGTAGTCAAGGGCTGCTGGTCTCCGGGCTGGTGGACTCTGATCACACATCTGACTGTATGTTGGTTGACTATCAAACATCTGGCTGTTGTCGGCTTCATCAAACATCTGGTTGTCATCGGCTTCATCACCTGCCTGGTAGCCTGGGTTGATTATTGTAGGCCTGATATGTGTTGGTGACTTGGCTGTCTTGGTAGGGTTGAACACTGTTAGTGACTGGCTTGGCTGGAACATTTTTAGTGACTGGTTTGACTTGATTAGTAACGGGCTTGGTTTGAACACCGTTAGCACCTTGAATGGATGAGAGTCTATCAAAATCAGCTAGAATCCCCACTTTGCATCGCTATCAATTGTTCGTATTCTTGGCGAGTAAGTGTCAGACCCATCTTAGTCGGGTATTTTTTATCAGACTCACCAAAGAAGCGGCGTATGTGCAATGTAGTCGTACCTCTGAAGGATGAGACAAAGACTGCCTTGACGCCGTCCCCCACGGGTCGAACGGTTTCACCACCACGAGTCATGTAGACGGAATTAGCTGGTACAGTCTTGAGTTCTGTAGTCATCTTCGGTTCACGGTGTGCGACTGGTCTCAGCCACGGGTTTTATATACCAGTCGTTGAGCCACGTGTAAACTGGTTTCAACGAGCCATAACCAGAAGCAGTCGACCTACATTAAGGTTTGTGGTAACAGGTGGTTAACCTTTATTAAAAGATGACTAATCGACCCACAATCCGGTCATTGACCCGTTGTTTATTTGAAAACGCCTGCAGAATACGGTGCATACTCCACCCTCGACATTTCCGCTTGAGAAAATAGATAGCGTACAGGCCACAGGTGTTACTTATTACATCTTGTAAGACCCGGGTGTTGTACATTAACGGTCTGACTGAGTACTTCTCAATAAACTTGCTTATGTCAGCTTGTAAGGGTGGTAGCCCAAACGAATCAAAGTATTCACATTTGCCTAACCCATCGTAATACAGCGCGATCCAGTGGGACCCGGGTTGATCACTGGGGTCAGTGTTTATCACCAAAGCAGCTGGTTTAGTTCTATCTATTTGTGTAGGTAACTGATCACGAGCACATACTCTGACCTGGACCAGTCGAACATATCTATCCGCCTAGAAGTAGACTGGTAATCTGTTCTGTGTCCATTATGAAGCATAATCTGTTAGCACTTGCCTGGTCTTGGATATTTCAATTATCCCGTCGTGCTCGGCGCAGACGATAACTTGTAATGGTTCTGGGGTGGGTGTGTTGAACTTAAATTCCAGGGTTAGGGGACCAGCCCTCGGCATCTCAAACTGATCTCCGTCCAGTAAACTGGGACTCAGGTCAAAGGCATACAGCGTATACCCATGTTTATATTGCATATAGTCAATGGAATTACCGGCGTCCTTGCCCACCAGACCCATGGCAAGATTAGTGCCAAAGAAGGCTCGTACGTATTGATTACGTTCATAGTCCATCGTTAACGGCTTGCTGGTGGCAGATCGCCCATCAACTGTTACGTTCAGATACGTCAGCCCAAAGGTTTGAAAATTATAAGGATTAGCTTTGAAAGTACCGTTGAAGGCGGCTGAGGTTATTAGGCTAACCACGATACGGGTGGGTGTTTGACTCATAAACAGATTATCTTGAGTGTGAGATAACATCCCTTGGGGGATAGCTAATGTTTTCAGCGCCACACGCTTGATCGGTAGCTTCATATTGGCTCTCATCAGGCTTTCTCATGGGCGAGAGCGACGGCTGGATTTAGTTTGGCTTTACGAACCACCAGCGTGGCATGTGTTATAACGGATGAATAAGCCAAGGTGTCGTCGGGGGCCATTAGGTTAAAGGTAGTTTTCGATGGAGTCAGCTTAATTTTCACATCCACACCGTTTATCATGTAACGGTCTTGCGCAAAGATATCGACGTGTAGTCCGACCCATCATATCTATTTCTTGGCTCTCGCTGGCTAGTTGTCGTCGGGTGTTTCGACCTTTGTTGTTATCGCCTTGAGTCTCATCGAGAAATTTAGCTGTATCGTAGTAATAGAGGGCGGCTGAGAGATGACTCTTCTTGGCTTCTTCCCCATGATTCAGTGTGGCTTCCAGATAGGCTCTATATGGGTATGTGTTCTCACTCGGGGTGATTAGAGTGTCGTTGAGTGAGACATCCACTTGTGAAAACAGACTGTGTAAGTAATAGTTGACGGGGGCCACTTCGGCTGTGGGTGTAGTTTATCACCGTTGGGTAGTGTGACTTTAGCTCTGATGTGTAAGAAGGTATTATATAAGTCTAGATACTCTTCACTGGCGCCAGATATAGCAAATTCTATAGGTGCTCCAGGTGCTAGAGATGCGAGCGGGTGAATCTCCACACCACTGCCCCTCTTCTACTGCCGTTTGTGTCGGAGGCACGCTAAACAGATCCAAACCAGAATGCAGACACTCACAAGAGTTGGGATGAATCAGAGCCATCATGCGAAGATATCCGAATACTTCTTCTTATGAGACCGATTAGGACCAACACTTAGTTTTATACGTTTACTCGGCTCACCAGGTGGCGCTGGTCGCCTTTTTCTTCTAATACCGCTACCCGATTGGCTAACATGATCGGCTGCGCCTTGCAGTAAACGCTGACCGGCTTGTTTGGCGTGGTCTTTAAAGGCTTCTCCAACGTTCCTACCAGCTAGAGCGTCTTGGGCCACTTTCAAGCCTGTGCCGAGACCTTCTCGGAGTAAGGCCTTACCACCTGTCTTTAACCAGGGTAGAATTGTGCGACCAAGTCCACTGAAGAAACTGCCGATACCGCGACCTCTCTGACTCCTGCCACACCACAAACACTGGCATGCCATGGCCAGCTTGGTTGCAGTAAAAGTCCTCGTACATTTTGGGACTTCGGCGCAACGCCACGTATTTCACCATTATTCTAGGTCTGAATGTTTCCGCGTGCGAAAATGTAACGTCAGCACTGAAGTTCCGCTGGTGAATGAGATCGTTGTCCCCGTCTCAGTGGTTAAAAGGATCTCCACCGTGTCGAAATAATACCGACTCAGTGGCACATAGTGTGGTTTGTCATAGATGCGAAATACCGAGGCTGAGCGCTGGTCCAAGATCGGGACAGTCCTTAGTAGTGGGACCATGGCGTCTCCGACTGGTCTCGCGGCTATGAGATCGCAATAGACGTAGACATTTGAAGGTCATTATTCAGTTCTACCACCACCTCGCCTTCCATTAGAGGGTTGGCGTCCGTCACCTTGCCAGAGGGAAAACCTAAAATGTTTCTCAATCTCTCGCTAAATTTAACAGTGGCCCCCGGTTCGAATAGTTTCACGAGGGCTCTCTTCAAGGCTTTGTTATAATAGAATCTGACTCGCACCTTGTCATCAGTCTCTTTCACTAACCGATCAGGACGCGCCTTGTCACGCTCTTCCTCCCCTTTCACTAGTCGATTCAGTTCCTCTATAAAACCAGCTGGTGAGCTGTACATACCCGAGGGACACACCACTCTTATGGGATGTTTCCCCTGGGGTGGTATGTATATGAACCACACTTCATTCTCTAACACATTGCAGTAGTAGTTGGGAAACTGAATTTCGGCCAAACCCACTTCGTATTGTTTAGGTCACATCAATAGTCTGCGGCAACTTGACGAAAAAGTGACCCGGGTTGTTGTTGGGAAACATATTCGGTGAAGCATTGCTCGGTAATGTCACGTAGAAGCTCATAGTTTAGGGTTAGGTAGCATGTAACCCAGACAACTACTCATTAGCGCAATCCACAGCTTACCCTCAGATGCTTCGGCGCTGCCGCGACTCAGATTGAATAGTGATACGCCGATAACGGTGTATATAACGACCATCTGACAGAAGAAGACAATCTCTGTTCGCGGCACCCGTTGACCAAAAAACGACCAGAACGAGGTTCTTTCGCTGGGTGGGTTATTTGTGGGCGCAGTACAGTAGTTTCCGCAATGTCTTCGTCCATTAGCCTCGGTATCTAGTTAGGTCTGAGACCCAGCTATTGAATGACGAATTATACCCGAACCATTTCACTAAATACTCTTTACCACCACCTCTCCTTCGTCTTTCTTGTAAGACGGTTTCAACCCGATACACTTGTTTATCTCCGACTGGTTGGATCTCTTCTCGATAGAATGATCCTCGTAGTTCTCCGCCCGAATCGTCTTTTAGCACATACGTCACCGGACTGGTCTGGTTTATACGACTGACGGTAAACAATTCTTCTGTCCACGCCGGCACATAGCCCTTTTTAAAAGGTTGTTTGGGTTGAGCCAGTCTGACTCGGTCCCCTTCTGTAAAATGTACTTTTCTTGACCCGTCGGGTTTTTGGTACAAGTTATGCCACACCTCTTCTTGATTAGTATAGTTGACTTGTCGGGGGGCCATGCGAATACTTCTGTGATAGGAACCGTTGTAGTTGCGGATCAGTTTATCTATGACGTCGACATAGCGCAGTGTATTAGTCTTGGTGAAATACCGCCACATTTTTTCTTTCAGCGTCCGGTTGAATCTTTCCACTATAGAGGCCTTAACGTCTTCATTCTCGGTGGTAAAGAAATGCACACCTCGGTCTTTCAGAAACTTTTAGGAAGGTCTGGTTGACAAATTCCGACCCTTTGTCGGTCTGAAAGTTTACCGGTTGTCTATCACCAAGATTTTACTCACAGCCTCCACCAGCGCTTTCCCTGTTTTCTTCTGGATTGGGATGGCCCAGGCATATTTACTAAACACATCGATGCAGGTCACTAGATACGACAACCCGTCATTATATCTTTGTAATAGGCGCATATCTATCAAGTCGGTTTGAAACTGCTGATTTATCCCACCGGTTATGGTCTGACGTCTCTGAAAACGCCGACGGATCGGTTTATGCAAAGTATACGTGTCCTGATGGCGTAACCATTTCTCTATTTGCTTAGCGTTCAGTTTAGAATTTCTTTTTAAGGCGGCGGCCCCGCCATAGGCTCCCGGCTGTTGGGGATCGTAGTAATACTTTCTTAATTGCGCGGCCATTTTTCCCACTTGGGCGTAGTTAACTTACTCGGCTTCTTCTTTCGTCTGAGCTTATACACTGGAGTGGTCTCAACTACTTGACTCTTGGGTGTTATTGGCGTATGGGCAGTTACTGGACTCTTGGGTTCACTTACTTGAATAGGTTGACTAGGTGTCTCGGTTATTTGACGGGTGGTCTCGGATGCCGGTAAAGTGCTGACTTCGGGTCTTTGTTCTTTGATATCCACTAGGCCTAAAGGCTTGTGTCTGTACTGATCTAGTCGATTCAGATACCGCTGCAAGGTTTGTTGGTATACTCGGGCTTTTTCACGAGGTGGCAGATCTTCACTCTCCAGGACTTGGCGCATTTGTTGGTCCAAGTCACGCAGGCTATCGTTTAGTGTGTCGGGTGGTGTATAGGGTCTTTCTAGCAAACGAGGGTCGATCAGGAGCATTTTCTTGGCCATTACAATCCCACGATGCCCTTCAACACATTTAAAATTGGGCCGAGTAAGGCACCTATGAAACCACCTTGTTGCAGGATCTGTTTCCTTTTCTTGAGCGACAGTTTCTTACCCGTGAGCGCTCTCAGACTGTTTTTGTGTCGCTGCAGTCGGCGCTTCTGACTCGGTGTCAGGGGAACATTCCCTTTTAAGACATTGTGACAGCATTCACATATTGATTGGACGAGATCCGGGGAAGCCGTTTTAATTACGGCTTTTACGGCGGCTGGCTTTGCCTCACCCAGAAACCGCAGCATGGGCCCATGACGTTTCACTCGATTGGACATATTACTTGGGGACGTAGACAACTTGGTGCTGGTCAGGAAATATACGACTGCGTAAACGGAGCTGATCCGGTGTTTCCTGTCGAAGGTCGAATAACAAATACCCGTGTGGCGTCGATGTCGCGTCTTTAAAACTATCTTGGACATATGACACGCGGCCTGGGTACATCTGTTTGGCCAGGTTGGCAATTTGCGATCCATCTCGAGGATTCTTAAACACTACTAGGTAATGCGAATTCAGACTGATAGTTCTTTGTTCTTTGTTCTTACCAAAAAGGTTCTGGACTATATACATGACACTGAGATTACGATGATGACTACCCTTGGTAAACAGTTTGGTCACTCTATCATCTGTCTCGGCCATTAGATCATCTATAACCACTAACCGCCGTCTATCCCCAGACCATTTTTCCACGTCGGGCAGTCCCTCGTTAAATTGAATACCCTTCATAGTCTCATACATGGGTTGCCACTCTCCGTAGCACCATATAACCTCCTCTGGAATCGGGTCGACCATGTCTGGGAGATGGGCCAGAAACTGTTGTACAAAGACGGATTTACCACAACCTGTTGGTCCCGCAATCATCGAGGTAAAAGGATGTTTCCATCTAGGATCCATGATTACGAATGACCACCTACCTACTTATGTGACGTATTTTATGGGGTTTCGTACCCGCGACCGCGCGCCCGCACCCGGCGACCGCCCCGCCCCGGCTGCCCGCCCCCCCGCCCCGCGCGCGCCTTTGGTTGTTGTTTAATTTAGTTTTTTTTTTTTTTAAATTAGTTAAAATATTATACACACAGTTATCTGCTCTTAGAAACATGTCTTTTCTTAGATGTATCGCCCCCTTACATATGACCTAAGTACCCACCCTACCCAAACCGCACTGGTCCCGAGCTGGATTGGGGACAATCCAGCGAGGTCAATCCAGAAAGTATAATTAGGAGCACACAAAAAACCCTAACCCTAACCCCTAAACCCTAACCCTAACCCCTAACCCTAACCCCTAACCCCAAACCCTAACCCCTAACCCTTAACCCCTAACCCCTAACCCCTAACCCCAATCCAGCTGGATTGGGGTCAATCCAGCACCACAATCCAGAAATACTAATCAGTTACCCGCTACCCTACTACTAACGCCGGGCCCACTAAGTATACAGATAAATAACACAACTCTGAAACAAGTTAAAGAATTCAAATATCTTGGAAGTATGATCACAGAAGATGGCAGATTGGACAGAGAAATTGAAATCAGATATCAAAAAGCTAGTGCACTTACATATCAACTATCACCCTTACTGAAACATCCAAACATACCCATGACCGCAACGCGACAGATAATAAACAGCATATTCACACCAACCCTATGCTACCAATCTCAAACTTAGACTTATCCAAATCACAGTCTCGCAAAATCAACACCTGCGAGATGAGATGCCTGAGGAGAGCTGCCAACTTAACAATCCGAGACCGAGTAAGAAATACTACTATTAGACAGACAGTAGGATCAACACCTTGTGCCACATTTATTGAAAGACAGAAGATCAAGTGGTTTGGCCATGTTAGAATGCAACACCAGCAACTACCATCACTGGCCTTACATCAAAGATCATTTGCGACGAGACCAAGAGGACGTCCAAGAAGAAAATGGATTGACGACATCAAAGACATTGTACAATCACACGGAATGACACTATCAAGTGCCGCCCACCGGGCGCTGGAGCGCAAATTATTCTTCCCCACGACGCTTGACGGCAGATGTGAAAGATGATGATGATGATGATGACTACTATAAATAGTGTGTATGGACGACGAGTTCAAAGTGAGCTAGCGCAAATGGATGGCTTGGTCAGGTGGCATGGTTGAGACAAGAACACTGAGCTGATGCACGACTCTGGTAATCGCGTGAGATGGCGAAACATGACCGCCCATGCTTATCGGCTTGGCAAATCATGATGATGAGGATATACATAGTATCACAGGTGATTATCACATCCTTTAGTGTTATCTAAAGTTTGTTCTTATATTAGGGGATTGTAATCGCACAGAGAAATATCCGGGGGAGGGGGGGGGGGGCTGAGATTTGTAAAGAACATCGCGCATTGCTCGCGGATTATATCACCGAACGAAATTTTAAATTAATGTGATAATGCTGTATCAACGAACTTGTCGATTAGTTGAATATATTGCCACAGCACCGCTTTCTTCCCGCCATAACAACAATGGATAGGGTGATAACAAGCGATTGTAAAGACTGGCGGAAGGAAAACGCAGCATGCGCAAGAAAGCTCGTGACAGCTATTTTCACTTTAAGGTGAGGTCCGAAGACAAAGGATACACCGCTGAAACGGTGTGCGCTCCTGGAGTAATATAAAGGAAATAACCCAAATTACGTTTATGGAAAGGAACCGCATAAGATTAGAAGAGAGATGTGAACATTAATTCAGTGCTTTTATCGCATTGCCGAGGGGGTTTAATGTGATCTACCTTTCTCTTTTGATAACCGCGTTGTGAACTCGTTTCAGACGCCCGTCAATTTGGACTCAAACGTTGATTTCCGGTCAATGACACAGGAATACATTATTTAACGTCAGGATATAGGAATGATAATAATGCATTATTTAACGACAGATAGGATACAGGAATAGTGACAGATATGAGACAAAAAGATCACTTAACATCAGATAGGATACAGAAATAGTGTCAGATATGAGACAAAAGGATCACTTAACGTCAGACAGGAGAGAAATAGAATACTGAACGTCAAATGGGGTACAGAAATACATTACATAATGTCAGATGTAATACAGGAATGTTTTACTTAAGGTCCGATAGGAAACACATATGGATTACTAAACGTCATGTAGCATACAGTAATGGATTATGTAACTTCAGACAGGATACAGACATGGATTACACAACTCAGATAGGATACAGGAATGCACTACCTCGGTTTAGATATGACACTTTAATGCATTACTTACTGTCATAGGGGCTTTGATGTTCATATAAAACATGCCAGCATTATAATGATGATACTTCTTCATCTGCGTTCATCCGGAGTTTTTTTTTGTATCGGACGTGATTGCTTTGTGCCTGTTTATAGCAGAGCTGAGTTCTTGCGCCGTTAGGCCGACACATCCGACTTCTGCGGGCATTTGTTGACCGGGTTAACCTTCCCGGGGTAATGATGATACTAATTCCGCACCGTTGATAAAATGGCTGCCAACGAATTCCGTTCATATTCCATAGTTGTCAGTTCAGATAAATGATATACCTGGTTAGTGATGATACTAGTAGCAAAAATAGACTTAAAATTAACATAATAACGGTAAAAACGACTATAACTGGCAAGAGAGTTGGACATCGGCATCATCATGTACCATGTCGAAACAATTGGGTTGTCATGGCTCGTTGTCTCACACGATCACCGGAGTCTTAGACAGTTCTGTTTTCTTGTCCTATACCATGTGGTCTAGTATTTCGGGTATTTGTTTATCTGCCTTCCCCTTGCAATTTTCCATTAATTTTCCAGCTGTCACTAACTGTATAAAGGTATATTTCTCCGCTCAACATGACCAGAAATTGTAACTGTCCTGCATAATTCTTCTAATTAGTTTACGGTTTTCATGTATTTCTTATAGAACTGACAAATTCATTGTTTTTCTGTTCTTCCATGGTATGCTTTGCATTATGCTTTAGACCAGTGTTTCCCAACGTGGGGCCCACGCCCCACAGGGGGGCAATTCGATTGTTAAGGGGGGCAATTCGAAAATGGAAGAAATCGACTGGATATAACACAACGGGGAGACTTAAGACTGAAGTTAACTAAATTGGAACCTGACATAAAATCTCTTTGCAGCAAGCATCAAACGAAAGGGTCTCACTAAATTTAAATAATAATAATTACTAATAATAATAATAATATTGAAAAATCTTTCATTAAAATTATTGTGTACTTGAATTGCAGTTCTCCATTATCTTCTTCTTCAGCATTCCGAGCCATTGAGGTTCTTTGCTGCAGATACAAGCCGTCTCCATTCGTCTCTCTGGTTGACCTTCTCTTGCCAGTCGCTGATTCCAAGTGCTTGTAGGACTGTATGTATATTATCTCTCCACCGTCTTCTTAGTCTACGGTCATTTATTTCTTGAATGTAAGCAAGTTTTGTTTCCCTATTATCTTCCATTCTTTCTATATGCCCCTGCCATTGCAGTCTATTAGCTTTCATGATACCAGTGATTAGCGGGGACTTAAACAGATCACAAATGTCTTTGTTGCTTCTTCTTTTCCACTCTCCACTTTGTGTATTCCTAATGGGTCCAAAGATGCATCTTAAGACTGTTCTCAAAGGTTTGTAACAAGGCTTTGTCTCCTTTAGTTGTACTCCAGGTTTCAGAGCCATACAGCACAACTGGTCTAATCAGTGTTTTGTATATTGTAGTTCTCCATTATATGTTTTGAAAATTTACTTCCGTTAGCTCAATAATTTCCTAGTGATTTCTTCCTAAAACCTATCATTCAAGTTTCTTTAGTGAACATTTCAATTTTTGAATATTACAAATAATGTATATGTTTTGGGAGGGGGGGGGGCATAAGAATTTTAGAAAAGCTTGGGTGGGGCATAGCACAAAAAAGGTTGGGAAACACTGCTTTAGACTAAGGGTAAATAGCTAAAATAAAGAAGTAATTCATTGAAATGCGGATATGTAGAAAAATGGCACATATATCATGGAAAGAAAAATAAAATGGCAAATAAAGCGGTCTTATGTAACATTTAACACACTATATTTAGTATTAAGATAGACACTAAAGCCAGCTGGAAAAAAAAATACAGTTGGAGAGGGTTGCGGTGAGAGGAGGGGAATGAAAGACAAACATGCAAGAAGAAACGTACTGTGGGACATGATGAAAGGTAGAGGTGCGAGAAGAAACTATACATTAGGAAAGGATGAGATGTAGACAAGAAGAAACCATACTGTAGAAAAGGATGAATGGTGGGAAAAGCACACACAAAAACACCCTGTTGTAGGAAAGGATGAAAGGTAGACATGCAAGAAGAAACCATATTGTGGGAAAGCATGAAAGAAAGACATGCAAGAAGAAACCATACTGTGGGAAAGCATGAAAGAAAGACATGCAAGAAGAAACCAGTTTTTAGGAAAGGATTAAAGGTAGACACGCAAGAGGAAACCAGATAGCAGCAAGGGATGAAAGGTAGACATGCAAGAAGAAACCATACTGTGGGAAAGGATTAAAGAAAGACATGCAAGAAGAAACCAGTTTGTAGGAAAGGATTAAAGGCAGACACGCAAGAAGAAACCAGATTGCAGCAAGGGATGAAAGGTAGACATGCAAGAAGAAACCATATTGTGGGAAAGGATTAAAGAAAGACATGCAAGAAGAAACCAGATTGTAGGAAAAGATGAAAAATAGACATGCAAGAAGAAACCATACTGTGGGAAAACATGACAGGTAGATATGCAAGCAGAAACCATACTGCGGGAAAGAATGAAAGATAGGCATGCAAGAAGAAACCAGATTGTAAGAAAGGATGAAAGGTAGACATGCAAGAAGAAAGCATGCTGTGGGAAGACATGAAAGATAGACATGCAAGATGAAACTACACTGCGGAAAAGGATGAAAGGTAGATATGCAAGAAGAAACCATACTGTAGGAACGGATGAAAGATAGACATGCAAGAAGACACCAGATTGTAAAAAAAGGATGAAATGTAGACTTGCAAGAAGAAACCATATGTAGGAATGGATGGAAGGTAGACATGCAAGAAGAAATCACATCGTAGGAAAGAATGAAATTTAGGCATGCTAGAAGACATCCTACAGGAATGAATAATGAAAGGCGAATGTAAAATTTGAACAAAATCAAATTATGGCCAATTTAGGAAGTTAACCATTGTGTATGCAAAATATATAAGGGACATCAAGGAAAGAAATGCGGCTCGAACATATAATAACTGGTGAGGTTAATGGAAAAAGAGAAAAAAAGGCAAGCACAGAGAGAGGTTTCAGAATCTCGTATTACGGAACATGAAAATGTCAGCAAATTAATTGATGTTTACAATTGTAGAACGGAATTTGTGGAGACACATGATCGCCAAAGCTAGATGGAGAAAAAACTTGTTGCTTGTGACGTGAATCATGATGAATCATAATTATCATCGGCTGTCTTACCAACTGGTGTAAACCATATGCTTCTTCATATCTCGGTATTCCCCTTTCAGACTACATCAATTAATCTGCTGTTATTTGTTTATCAAATAATGTAAATATGTTACGGATTTAATCTCTTTGTCTTTCGCTATCTCATTTCCATAAATTATTGATTATCTTCTTATCATCTGACCAAAATAATACCGGATGCCTCTGTTTAATGGCTGTGATAAGTTGTATTTTGGCTTCTTTCAAAACATGCAGATTATTCACTTCGGCTTTCCAATGTATTTTCAGTAATCGTTTGTAAAATTCCATTTCTGTAGCTTCAAAATGAACGTCCTGAATGATGTATATCTATACTTAATATGCATGTCTTTTCGTGATCTACAATATACAAATGTCTTTGTAATGACTTAATTCATATACAAGCTCGTAAAGCTGTTATTATGGACTCCGACTAATGGACGCAGAAAATATTAAACATTTACAGCACAGAATGCACGAAGAATTATGTGGCAAAAAGGTACATATTAATAATGAAATCTAAATTGGCCCAGCAAACATCTTAGCATGTATGGAAGTTGTAAATATAACATTACTCGCACAACAGTTGCAATAAAAAAGTGAAAACATCGATCAATGAATGGCATTTTAATAGAAGCTATAGGTTAATGACTTATTGCTGAGCATTATGCTTCATTAGATCATTAACACGCATGTGGCCCAATTTTAATGGCGTTTGTATGTAAATTTCATGTCTTTATTAATTACTTACAAAATTACTAAAGCTTTCTTGCTTTTTCCGACTGTTCTTAGATGTCCACACATATATTCTTCTTTGTAAAATTGTCACTGCCTGTCCTTTGTCTACTCCTCCTCTTTCTCCCAGTCTCTCTCTCATTATATATATATATATATATATATATATATATATATATATATATATATGATGTGTGTATATATATATATATATATATATATATATATATATATATATATATATATATATATATGTGTGTGTGTGTGTGTGTGTGTGTGTGTGTGTGTGTGTTTGGGTGTCATTTGGAGAACGTCGCAATCAACCCTAGCATATTTTGTCTATTTGTGATTTACTAATCAATTTTTACGTTTAGTAGTAGCCGTGCTTACTGCATTTTCGTTCACATTTCCAATGCTCTAACGTCGGGTTTGTCTACTTAATCCCACAACTGTCAGCCAGTTGGAATTAAGCGTTGACTTAGCTGTCAGAAACCAATGGCAAACTACAGAGCGTGAAATTGTCCACTAAAGCATCATCCTACAAAAGACAGCAACATTTATTTTGCCATTTCTGTCTGATTTCTCAACGACCAACGCCCATGCCATCAAAATCAACGCAAGGCGGTCTGCTTGCTATTCGTCACCAGGTGATTTCGAAATCACGACTGGATATATCATGGGATTTTCAAACGCCTTCACTGTGCCTAAGCCTCAGCGCAGCACACACACACAACACACACACACAACACACACACACACACACACACACACACACACACACACACACACACACGAGGGCTTCAAATAAACACCTTGAAAGTTTGATAGAAATTGAATTAATTCAGCCATTGTCTTGTAACCCGACATTATAGTTGTTAAGGATGTCAATAGAGTTAGGAGCCAGACAAACATGGTGACATCCTAAGAACAGCTTAAAGATGGCCGCCCCATGGATATGCACCAAAGAGGAGCAGCGATCTGTTATCCGGTTTTTGATCTGTGATGCGGTGAAACCTATAGAAATTCATCGGTGAATGAAGGTTCGGTATCGTTATGCATGCTTGTCAGTCCAGAAAGTATATGAGTGGAGTAGGAATTTTCAAAACTGCGTGACTTCTGTGACAGACTGTTCACGATCGGGTCAGACACACCGTCCAGTGACCCCAGATAATTTTTTTTTCATGAATCCAAATACTTTATCGGCGCTGGAGAACTTTTATTGGATACAGTGGTGACTATATCGAAAAATGATACATTTGATCTTTGCTGTTTTTTTTCCCCAGAATATATTCACCAAATGCAAACGCGTGTGTGTGTATGTGAACGCTGATTTATACTGATATGTCTGTCTCTGGTTTATATTGATGTGTCTGTCTCTCTGACTTTCAGTTTGCCTGTCGGGTATTCTGCCCATTTATATGTCTACCTATTGTCTGTCCCCGTGTCTAAACGTACCGGTTTTCATTTAACATTACATGCCACAGCGATATCAGTTTTCGGCTTATCAACTGTACGTCTACTTATCCGGTCATTTATCTCTCTGTCCATCAGCACCGCTATTGGCGCGCCTGCCAGACTATTAGTCATGTGTATTGTTTGTGTGCGTACACGAACATCTAACCATTCATCTTCTCTTGTCCATTCGCCTATCAATCATCTGCTCCTATCTCTTCCAACACTCCATTCCTCAATTTTGTCAAACTCCAGACTTATTTGTCCAAGGAATCGATCGCCAGGATTTAAATAGCTCTGACAGAATATTGATAGGATAAATTTTGCCATAGTACACACCCGGGGCAGATTTTTTAAATTAACAACGGCTCCTAAGTTGGCCCAGTCTAACAATGAGTGTCAAGAAATGGCACAGGAAGTAAAAGCGACTGCAGAGATATTGACCTTATCACCAATCGAGTGACATATAAAACAGACGGGGTTAGTGACATATACCCCATACACCTCCAGGTGCCGGAAAGTGTATTTCACTTTTTTTTTTTAATAAACATGCAACATGGTGTAGAACAGTGTTTCCCAACCTTTTTTGTGCTATGCCCCACCCAAGCTTTTCTAAATCTCTTATGCCCCCCCCCCTCCCAAAACATATACATTATTTGTAATATTCAAAAATTGAAATGTTCACTAAAGAAACTTGAATGATAGGTTTTAGGAAGAAATCACTAGGAAATTATTGAGCAAGCGTAAGTAAATTTTCAAAACATATAATGGAGAACTACAATATACAAAATACTGATTAGACCAGTTGTGCTGTATGGCTCTGAAACCTGGAGTACAACTAAAGGAGACAAAGCCTTGTTACAAACATTTGAGAACAAAGTCTTAAGATGCATCTTTGGGCCCATTAGGAATACACAAAGATGAGAGTGGAAAAGAAGAAGCAGCTAAGACATTTGTGATCTGTTTAAATCCCCGCTAATCACTGGTATCATGAAGACTAATAGACTGCAATGGCTGGGGCATATAGAAAGAATGGAAGATAATAGGGAAACAAAACTTGCTTACATTCAAGAAATAAATGACCGTAGACCAAAAGACGGTGGAGAGATAATATACATATACAGACCTACAAGCACTTGGAATCAACGACTGGCAAGAGAAGGTCAACCAGAGAGACAAATGGAGACGGCTTGTATCTGCAGCAAAGAACCTCAATGGCTCGGAATGCTGAAGAAGAAGAAGATAATAGAGAACTGCAATTCAAGTACACAATAATTTTAATGAAAGATTTTTCAATATTATTATAATTATTAGTAATTATTATTATTTAAATTTAGTGAGATCCTTTCGTTTGATGCTTGCTGCAAAGAGATTTTATGTCAGGTTCGAATTTAGTTAACTTTAGTCTCAAGTCTCCGCGTTTTGTTATATCCAGTCGATTTCTTCCATTTTCGAATTGCCCCCCTTAACAATCGAATTGCCCCCCCCCCCCCCTGTGGGGCGTGGACCCCACGTTGGGAAACACTGGTGTAGAAGAAAGATGGCCTTATGTACATAATGAAACATACAACATGGTGTACAAGAAAGCTGGCCTATGTGTACATAATGAAACATAACAATATATATATATATGGGTAGCGGGGTAGGGGTATCCCCTATCAAAGGAGAAGTAAGGCGCCTCCTTCCCTCCGCTAGCCTACGGGACACCCTTGGCCAAGGTGGAGTACCCGTTTAGCCTCCCGATCAGGGTTACCTGAAGCCATGGGTGCAGGTGGTGGATGAAGATAGTGAGCAGCCGACAGATAGTTGTAGGTTATGGTCTCCACCTTCACGACGGAAGGCAGAGGATCTCTTTTTTGTTGTTGAGGAGGCAATGGCTACGGTCACTGACCAGTATGGTCACTGCTAGGAAGGAAAGCAATGGCAAACTACCTTATTTATAGATGCCAAGAAAATCATGTTGTGTGGACTCATCGATAATCAGAGAAACGGCGTAAATGGGTGATCCATAGGAGCAGCCTCGTCCGGTATGGATAGTCATGCGCACCAGGTGACTCCAGACCGTCAACAGGCTACTAGGTGCAAAAGATTAATATCACTGAAAGTAGGAACTTGGAATGTTAGAACAATGAATGCAGATGGAAAATTAGAAAACATCAAAACAGAAATGGAGAGAGAGAGAGAGAAGATTAACATATTAGGAATATCGGAAGCGAGATGGAAAGGAGTAGGGATAAGGACAGGAGAGGATTGTAAGATTATTTACTCTGGGGGAGAAGAACAGCAAAGAGGTGTAGTCATTATATTAGATAAGCAAACATCAAATTCTGTCAAAGGATATCGGGCTGTGTCAGACAGAGTTCTATTAGTAAAATTAAACGGAAGACCTTTTAAAATAAATGTCATTCAAGTATATGCCATAACAAGTGAATGCACTGAAGAAAGTATAGAGAAATTTTATAATGACATGGAGTCTGCTTTGAAGAACTGTAAAAAATCAGAAATAAATATCATAGTGGGCGATTTCAACGCAAAAATAGGAAAGCAAAGCGATGGATGCAGTGTTGGCAACCATGGTTTGGGAGAGAGAAATGAAAGAGGATACGGACTTGTAGAATGGGCAAATGAACAAGAAATAGTTATAGGAAACACCTGGTTTAAACAGCATCCTAGAAGATTATGGACATGGAGGAGTCCAGACAGCAGGATTAAAACCCAGATAGATTACATCCTGATTAGCAAAAGGTTTCGAAATGCGTTAACAGTCGTAAAAACAGTTCCAAATGCAGACTGTTACAGTGATCACAGATTTATTATAGGCACATTGAGGGTAAAGTTAAAGAAAGTCAAGTATACAGCAGGAAACCCTAAATATGACTTGTGCAAATTGAAAACTGACAAAGAAATACAAGGTAATTTTAACATAGAAGTAAAGAACAAATTTGATTTATTGTCTGATCTAGAGATCCTATTTCAAGATGTAGATGATCAATGGGAAATGCTGAAGAATTCAATCAGTTGTGCAGCAGAAAAAAACTATTCTAAAAGTAAAGAAAGTGGACCGTAAGACATGGATGACTGAAGAAATTTTACAACTAATGGAAACAAGAAGACAGAACAAAAAACTCCTGCCAAATATGAAGAAATTCACAGAAAAGTCAGAACCTTATGTAAGGAGGCAAAATAAACATGGCTTGAGAAAAATTGCAGAGAAATTTAAGAACAACACAACAGTAAAAATGCGAAACTAATGCACAAAAGAATTCAGGAGCTTACTAATCAAAGAACAAGTACATCAGCGGGCTGCCTTAAGACAAAAGATGGAAGAGTCATAATAGAAAAAAGATCAGATCTTACATGTATGGTTAGATTACATGAAAAACCTTTATGACGATAACATAGACGAACAGTATGATGGTCAAAATAATAATGAAGGACCAGCAATTTTGAAGATCGAGGTTCAGAATGCTCTGAACCATATGAAATCTGGCAAGACCCCCGGTTTAGACAGCGTCACAACAGAAATGATTAATGCTTTAGAAGAATATGGAATAGATAAAGTTACCAGTCTGCTTAATACAATATATGATACTGGAAATATACCTCAGGAGTTATGTAATTCTGTATTTATTGCAATCCCAAAGAAATCCGGAGCCTTGGAATGCGATCAACATCGAACAATTAGTATAATGAGTCACATCACGAAGATTTTGCTAAGAATTATCATGCAAAGAGTTAGGAGGAAAATACAACCTGAAATAGGAGAAGAACAATGTGGGTTTGTAGAAGGCAAGGGTACAGTAAATGCTGTGTATATACTGAGAACCGTAATCGAACGTTCTATAGAAGTAAACAAAGATCTAAACTTTTGCTTTATTGACTACACAAAGGCTTTCGATAAAGTGAGACATGTCAACATGATAAGGATGCTTGAGGATCTACAGATTGATGGAAAAGACCTTAGACTTGTAAAAAACATATATTGGAAACAACAAGCTGCCATAAGAGTTGATAATGAAGTAAGCCAATATCAGCCTATTAAGAGAGGTGTGAGACAGGGATGTGTAATGTCTCCAGATCTGTTTTTCCTGTACAGTGAAAGTATTTTCAGAAATATTGAAGATATGGAAGGAATCAACATTGGGGGACGATGCATCAATAACATTAGATATGCAGATGATACAGTCTTGATTGCAGACAATGAACAGGACCTGCAAAATTTAGTAGATGCGGTTGTTACACACAGTGAACAACTAGAGTTAGAATTAAATTGTAAAAAGACACAGATTATGGTCGTCACTAGGAAGAACGAAATACCACAATGTAATATACAAGTAAATGGGAATATTCTTCAACAAGTGAATAGGTACAATTATCTCGGAACAGTAATAACATCTGATGGGAGATGCCTTGAAGAGATTAGAACAAGAATCGCCATGGCAAAAGTAGCCTTTAGCAAGATGAAAAACATACTGACCATTAAAAAGATGTCAATTGAAACGAGAAAAGAGTGTTGAGATGCTACATATAACCTGTACTCTTATATGGATGTGAAGCTTGGACAATGAGCAGTCAGGCTGAAAAGCATCTGATGGCTGTAGAAATGTGGTTGCTAAGGAAAATGCAAAGAATACCATGAACAGCCAGAAATACCAATGAACAAGTTCTTCAAGAAACAAATAAAGATCGTAAACTAATTAGAGAAATTAGACGTAGACAGTCACAATTTTTTGGGCATGTTATGAGAAGAAATGATCTGGAGAACTTGGTGACAACTGGTAAGATCGAGGGGAACAGACCAAGGGGAAGACCTAGAAGCAAGTACCTGGATGGCTTGGCCTTGTGGCATGGTCGAGACAGAAACACGGAGCTGATCCACGACTCTGGTGATCGGGTGAGATGGCGGAACATGACCGCCCACGCTTGCCGGCATGGCACATGATGGATGGATGGATGGATATATATGTATATTGCATTCGTCGCTTTGAACTCAAATGAATGTAGTTCATATGTATGTTACTACTTCTAGTGCATTTGACTTATTTTTGTGCGTACATAAGCTTTCCCTATTACCAGTGTCCCTCGCCATCTAGCGAATTGACTCCGACTTCAGAGGTACTTGTAATTAACATCCCCAAGTATAGGACGAGAAGATAACAGTTTAGTCCAACTGACTGGTATAGGAGTTGAACACCCCTTCGTTGACATCAGCACACTGGACGTTTAAGAGCGAGCGCTCTTACCCACCTTACCATGCACCTGCACACAGCGTGTGAATGAACAAACCTGCATTCTTCTGTGAACAAAGAACAGAACCGTCACTGAACTTTCTGATTGAACGAACCTGCATTCTTCTGTGAACCTAGAACAGAACCGTCACTGAACTTTGCGAATGAACAAACCTGCATTCTTCTGTGAACAAAGAACAGAACAGCCACTGAACTTTCTGAATGAACAAACCTGCATTCTTCTGTGAACATAGAACAGTACCGACACTGAATTTTGTGAATGAACAAACCTGCATTCTTCTGTGAACATAGAACAGTACCGACACTGAATTTTGTGAATGAACAAACCTGCATTCTTCTGTGAACATAGAACAGTGCCGACACTGAATTTTGTGAATGAACATACCTGCATTCTTCTGTGAACATAGAACAGCGCCGACACTGAACTTTGTGAATGAACAAACCTGCACTCTTCTGTGAACATAGAACAGTACCGACACTGAACTTTGTGAATGAACAAACCTGCATTCTTCTGTGAATATAGAACAGAGCCGACACTGAACTTTGTGAATGAACAAACCTGCATTCTTCTGTGAACATAGAACAGCGCCGACACTGAACTTTGTGAATGAACAAACCTGCACTCTTCTGTGAACATAGAACAGAACCGACACTGAACTTTGTGAATGAACAAACCTGCATTCTTCTGTGAACATAGAACAGAGCCGACATTGAACTTTGTGAATGAACAAACCTGCATTCTTCTGTGAACATAGAACAGCGCCGACACTGAACTTTGTGAATGAACAAACCTGCACTCTTCTGTGAACATAGAACAGAACCGACACTGAACTTTGTGAATGAACAAACCTGCACTCTTCTGTATTACAGTCCTGTGTAAAATAATATAGAGCAACGAGAACAGAATAGAATCAAATCTTATAAATACAGATGTGCGTTACAATTATAAACAGATGAAGAACAAAAATAGTAAACTATTGTGAAGCTTTACGTGACAAATGTAAAAAGACTGACAAAGAGCAGACCCAAAAAACTATACTAAAGTTGTGCGCGACAAATATAAAGAGATGAAAAAGAAAACAACAAATAACAGAATAACAGATTATAAATACAGCTGTATTGACAATTATAAACAGATGCAAAAAAAAAAAAAAACCCCCAACACAGTGAAGTTGTACATTGACAAATATAACAAGACTGACATGGAATAAACTCAACAACTAATGTACATTTGCTCAATGATAAGTATACAAAGAGTGAGAATGAGAAAAAATATCACACACACACGCACACACACACACACACACGCACGCACGCAGGCACGCACATGTATGACAATGTGGTTTTTGGCACAACTGAAACGACGAGCAAACAACACACTCAAAAACTAAGGGTTTCGAAAAATGAAATCAACAGACAAATTTCGACTGAAAATTAGCAGCAGTCATGTGATAGTCAGTCGACCTACTTGCAACGTTTGTATCCATGGTTACAAAGATGCATTCGTCACATAATATCTGTGTCCGGATACTTAGAAGAATCTGTGTGTCTTTCACTAATTATCTTCGATTTTATTTCAGCTATGTCTGTAAGGATGGCACCGGTAGATTTCTCGTTATGATACGCAGTGCCAGTCTGGAGACCATGCAAAACGATGGACAAAAAATGGACTCATTACTTGTGGTACAGCTGTAGACTGACAATTACGAACAGGACAACACAAAACAAAAATAATCGTTTGCGCACATATCCGCTATTGTAACATCACATTTTGGTGTTATCATTTTCTTTTATTTAACCATTATTTCTGTTTTCTTGGTATTCAAGCCCTTTTTGCACAGTATTACTACAATGTTCGCCGACGTCTTATGCGAAACGTAATCTTCCTCCGACACCCTCATGTCAAGGGTGTCTATTATGTCCCTCCCCCATCTTATTGTTTTGTTGGTGGACTCATGCCTTTTCTTCATAAAACCTTGCCTTCCATCACTGTTTTACCTCCCTCCTTAAGTCAGTGACTTTTGCTATAGTCAAAGTACAGGGTGTATTTTAATGACTGTGAGGTTTTTGAAAATATTGCCGTTCCAAGGTTTGTATTTACCTTTTATGTTGCATGAGTTCACAGAGGGTACAGTCATTAAAAGTGTACCCTGTATGTCAGTTTCCGAGACATTATGCTGTTTCTTCTGCTGCTGCGTTCATCCGGAGTTTTGTTTTCCGGACGTGATTGCGTTGTGCCTGTTTACAGTAGAGCTGCGTTCTTGCGCCGTTAGGCCGACACGTCCGACTTCTGCGGGCATTTGTTGACCGGGTTAACCTTCCCTGTTTGTGAGCCAGGAATTTTCCGATGGTCAGATCAAAGTAGAATGTTGGTGTTTTCCTTCTTCTTGGTCTTAAATCTGTTCTGTAGCATGTAAGCATATGTAAGTATCCGCCAGATATAATCCACCCAAGGTACCGGGATCTATCTACCCATGGCAAGATTTTCTTTCAGAAAATATTTGCTCTGCAACCAATTCTTGGAGATTTCCAACCACCGTGGGATTTTTCACATGTGAAACAAATTCATGGAGCCTCCATCTTCTCGTTTGTATCCGAGAAGGTTAAGTATTTTATCTCACTCCCCTAAAGATCAGGAGGACACGTGGTATCATTAAACACCGCGGATCTTGCAGTCATGTCCCGGACTATGCTGGGATTCGAACCGGTTACATTCAGAGCCTGAGATGAACATCGCAACCCCTTAGCCAATCCTGTCTCCACTTCTAGATCTGATTGCCATAGGCTGCTTGGTTTGGTTTGTAATGCATCACTTTAATTGCACACGTAATCGCCCATAAGTGCGTCAGGATTCTCCCACAGACATCAGTAGGAGCTTCTCAACACAGTGCGCCAACCCCAGGTCACTATCCAGGCAACAAATGTGTATACTAGAATCACACAATATCACTATTCGTCTTTACGATCAATTAAGCAGTAAAATAATGGATTAATATTCCATCTTGAAGGGCATATTGTGAATGTGAATGTGGACTTATTTTCCACGTTATGTGGCGTATTGGGAATGTGGACTTATGTTCCACGTTATGGGGAGTATTGGGAATGTGGACTTATGTTCCACGTTATGGAACGTATTGGGAATGTGGTCAGGGCCTTGTATTGTTTGACAAGTCGGCACTGAACGGGTGAAGTGATCAGAATCACACCGGTCCTTTTGATTCCAACAAATGTCCACCGGGCCGGCAGGCAATCGTGCTAGCCACCGCCCTAGCGCCTGTCTGTGGGTAGGTTTTCTCATTTTGAAATGAAGCCAGGGCTTCAGTCTATTAGGGCTGCTCTTATTCAATATGCTCCAGCACACGACTCTACGGAGTTCTTGGCTCAAACGTGCACACGCCGTGCGCCAGCACACGGGTGTACCTAGTTCTTGGCTCTTGCTGGAGAAGGCATGTTGTCCGATCCAATAGACTGGGACCAGGGTGTGTAAAGCATCTTGAACACACACCAGAAATCATGGAAACTTGAAAGAACCCAGGAAGAGGACTTGTCACTTTTGTCGGAGGAACATAATCCGTATTACTCTGATATTGTCCTGAGTGCAGTGATGTCGGTTCTTAACTCAACTCAACTCAACTCTGATATACCATTTTTTTTTGTATTCTGTTTACAGGACATCGCTGTCTATACCAGCATTTTACTGCTGTTGTTGGTGTCTTGGCAAGTTTACGTTCAGTAGTTTGCCATTGCTCTCTGAACGACCGGCTCCCATACAAACATGGTAAGACCAGAAATACCAATGAACAAGTTCTTCAAGAAACAAATAAAGATCGTAAACTAATTAGAGAAATTAGACGTAGACAGTCACAATTTTTTGGGCATGTTATGAGAAGAACTGATCTGGAGAACTTGGTGACAACTGGTAAGATCGAGGGGAACAGACCAAGGGGAAGACCTAGAAGCAAGTACCTGGATGGCTTGGCCTTGTGGCATGGTCGAGACAGAAACACGGAGCTGATCCACGACTCTGGTGATCGGGTGAGATGGCGGAACATGACCGCCCACGCTTGCCGGCATGGCACATGATGGATGGATGGATGGATATATATGTATATTGCATTCGTCGCTTTGAACTCAAATGAATGTAGTTCATATGTATGTTACTACTTCTAGTGCATTTGACTTATTTTTGTGCGTACATAAGCTTTCCCTATTACCAGTGTCCCTCGCCATCTAGCGAATTGACTCCGACTTCAGAGGTACTTGTAATTAACATCCCCAAGTATAGGACGAGAAGATAACAGTTTAGTCCAACTGACTGGTATAGGAGTTGAACACCCCTTCGTTGACATCAGCACACTGGACGTTTAAGAGCGAGCGCTCTTACCCACCTTACCATGCACCTGCACACAGCGTGTGAATGAACAAACCTGCATTCTTCTGTGAACAAAGAACAGAACCGTCACTGAACTTTCTGATTGAACGAACCTGCATTCTTCTGTGAACCTAGAACAGAACCGTCACTGAACTTTCTGAATGAACAAACCTGCATTCTTCTGTGAACATAGAACAGTACCGACACTGAATTTTGTGAATGAACAAACCTGCATTCTTCTGTGAACATAGAACAGTACCGACACTGAATTTTGTGAATGAACAAACCTGCATTCTTCTGTGAACATAGAACAGTGCCGACACTGAATTTTGTGAATGAACATACCTGCATTCTTCTGTGAACATAGAACAGCGCCGACACTGAACTTTGTGAATGAACAAACCTGCACTCTTCTGTGAACATAGAACAGTACCGACACTGAATTTTGTGAATGAACAAACCTGCATTCTTCTGTGAATATAGAACAGAGCCGACACTGAACTTTGTGAATGAACAAACCTGCATTCTTCTGTGAACATAGAACAGCGCCGACACTGAACTTTGTGAATGAACAAACCTGCATTCTTCTGTGAACATAGAACAGAGCCGACATTGAACTTTGTGAATGAACAAACCTGCATTCTTCTGTGAACATAGAACAGCGCCGACACTGAACTTTGTGAATGAACAAACCTGCACTCTTCTGTGAACATAGAACAGAACCGACACTGAACTTTGTGAATGAACAAACCTGCATTCTTCTGTGAACATAGAACAGAGCCGACATTGAACTTTGTGAATGAACAAACCTGCATTCTTCTGTGAACATAGAACAGCGCCGACACTGAACTTTGTGAATGAACAAACCTGCACTCTTCTGTGAACATAGAACAGAACCGACACTGAACTTTGTGAATGAACAAACCTGCACTCTTCTGTATTACAGTCCTGTGTAAAATAATATAGAGCAACGAGAACAGAATAGAATCAAATCTTATAAATACAGATGTGCGTTACAATTATAAACAGATGAAGAACAAAAATAGTAAACTATTGTGAAGCTTTACGTGACAAATGTAAAAAGACTGACAAAGAGCAGACCCAAAAAACTATACTAAAGTTGTGCGCGACAAATATAAAGAGATGAAAAAGAAAACAACAAATAACAGAATAACAGATTATAAATACTAGCTGTATTGACAATTATAAACAGATGCAAAAAAAAAAAAAAACCCCCAACACAGTGAAGTTGTACATTGACAAATATAACAAGACTGACATGGAATAAACTCAACAACTAATGTACATTTGCTCAATGATAA
Organism: Cepaea nemoralis; assembly: GCA_014155875.1. Lineage (NCBI taxonomy): Eukaryota > Metazoa > Mollusca > Gastropoda > Stylommatophora > Helicidae > Cepaea > Cepaea nemoralis. The sequence continues at coordinate 27,001 of JACEFZ010004711.1, forward strand.
GTATACAAAGAGTGAGAATGAGAAAAAATATCACACACACACGCACACACACACACACACACGCACGCACGCAGGCACGCACATGTATGACAATGTGGTTTTTGGCACAACTGAAACGACGAGCAAACAACACACTCAAAAACTAAGGGTTTCGAAAAATGAAATCACAGACAAATTTCGACTGAAAATTAGCAGCAGTCATGTGATAGTCAGTCGACCTACTTGCAACGTTTGTATCCATGGTTACAAAGATGCATTCGTCACATAATATCTGTGTCCGGATACTTAGAAGAATCTGTGTGTCTTTCACTAATTATCTTCGATTTTATTTCAGCTATGTCTGTAAGGATGGCACCGGTAGATTTCTCGTTATGATACGCAGTGCCAGTCTGGAGACCATGCAAAACGATGGACAAAAAATGGACTCATTACTTGTGGTACAGCTGTAGACTGACAATTACGAACAGGACAACACAAAACAAAAATAATCGTTTGCGCACATATCCGCTATTGTAACATCACATTTTGGTGTTATCATTTTCTTTTATTTAACCATTATTTCTGTTTTCTTGGTATTCAAGCCCTTTTTTGCACAGTATTACTACAATGTTCGCCGACGTCTTATGCGAAACGTAATCTTCCTCCGACACCCTCATGTCAAGGGTGTCTATTATGTCCCTCCCCCATCTTATTGTTTTGTTGGTGGACTCATGCCTTTTCTTCATAAAACCTTGCCTTCCATCACTGTTTTACCTCCCTCCTTAAGTCAGTGACTTTTGCTATAGTCAAAGTACAGGGTGTATTTTAATGACTGTGAGGTTTTTGAAAATATTGCCGTTCCAAGGTTTGTATTTACCTTTTATGTTGCATGAGTTCACAGAGGGTACAGTCATTAAAAGTGTACCCTGTATGTCAGTTTCCGAGACATTATGCTGTTTCTTCTGCTGCTGCGTTCATCCGGAGTTTTGTTTTCCGGACGTGATTGCGTTGTGCCTGTTTACAGTAGAGCTGCGTTCTTGCGCCGTTAGGCCGACACGTCCGACTTCTGCGGGCATTTGTTGACCGGGTTAACCTTCCCTGTTTGTGAGCCAGGAATTTTCCGATGGTCAGATCAAAGTAGAATGTTGGTGTTTTCCTTCTTCTTGGTCTTAAATCTGTTCTGTAGCATGTAAGCATATGTAAGTATCCGCCAGATATAATCCACCCAAGGTACCGGGATCTATCTACCCATGGCAAGATTTTCTTTCAGAAAATATTTGCTCTGCAACCAATTCTTGGAGATTTCCAACCACCGTGGGATTTTTCACATGTGAAACAAATTCATGGAGCCTCCATCTTCTCGTTTGTATCCGAGAAGGTTAAGTATTTTATCTCACTCCCCTAAAGATCAGGAGGACACGTGGTATCATTAAACACCGCGGATCTTGCAGTCATGTCCCGGACTATGCTGGGATTCGAACCGGTTACATTCAGAGCCTGAGATGAACATCGCAACCCCTTAGCCAATCCTGTCTCCACTTCTAGATCTGATTGCCATAGGCTGCTTGGTTTGGTTTGTAATGCATCACTTTAATTGCACACGTAATCGCCCATAAGTGCGTCAGGATTCTCCCACAGACATCAGTAGGAGCTTCTCAACACAGTGCGCCAACCCCAGGTCACTATCCAGGCAACAAATGTGTATACTAGAATCACACAATATCACTATTCGTCTTTACGATCAATTAAGCAGTAAAATAATGGATTAATATTCCATCTTGAAGGGCATATTGTGAATGTGAATGTGGACTTATTTTCCACGTTATGTGGCGTATTGGGAATGTGGACTTATGTTCCACGTTATGGGGAGTATTGGGAATGTGGACTTATGTTCCACGTTATGGAACGTATTGGGAATGTGGTCAGGGCCTTGTATTGTTTGACAAGTCGGCACTGAACGGGTGAAGTGATCAGAATCACACCGGTCCTTTTGATTCCAACAAATGTCCACCGGGCCGGCAGGCAATCGTGCTAGCCACCGCCCTAGCGCCTGTCTGTGGGTAGGTTTTCTCATTTTGAAATGAAGCCAGGGCTTCAGTCTATTAGGGCTGCTCTTATTCAATATGCTCCAGCACACGACTCTACGGAGTTCTTGGCTCAAACGTGCACACGCCGTGCGCCAGCACACGGGTGTACCTAGTTCTTGGCTCTTGCTGGAGAAGGCATGTTGTCCGATCCAATAGACTGGGACCAGGGTGTGTAAAGCATCTTGAACACACACCAGAAATCATGGAAACTTGAAAGAACCCAGGAAGAGGACTTGTCACTTTTGTCGGAGGAACATAATCCGTATTACTCTGATATTGTCCTGAGTGCAGTGATGTCGGTTCTTAACTCAACTCAACTCAACTCTGATATACCATTTTTTTTTGTATTCTGTTTACAGGACATCGCTGTCTATACCAGCATTTTACTGCTGTTGTTGGTGTCTTGGCAAGTTTACGTTCAGTAGTTTGCCATTGCTCTCTGAACGACCGGCTCCCATACAAACATGGTAAGACCAGAAATACCAATGAACAAGTTCTTCAAGAAACAAATAAGATCGTAAACTAATTAGAGAAATTAGACGTAGACAGTCACAATTTTTTGGGCATGTTATGAGAAGAACTGATCTGGAGAACTTGGTGACAACTGGTAAGATCGAGGGGAACAGACCAAGGGGAAGACCTAGAAGCAAGTACCTGGATGGCTTGGCCTTGTGGCATGGTCGAGACAGAAACACGGAGCTGATCCACGACTCTGGTGATCGGGTGAGATGGCGGAACATGACCGCCCACGCTTGCCGGCATGGCACATGATGGATGGATGGATGGATATATATGTATATTGCATTCGTCGCTTTGAACTCAAATGAATGTAGTTCATATGTATGTTACTACTTCTAGTGCATTTGACTTATTTTTGTGCGTACATAAGCTTTCCCTATTACCAGTGTCCCTCGCCATCTAGCGAATTGACTCCGACTTCAGAGGTACTTGTAATTAACATCCCCAAGTATAGGACGAGAAGATAACAGTTTAGTCCAACTGACTGGTATAGGAGTTGAACACCCCTTCGTTGACATCAGCACACTGGACGTTTAAGAGCGAGCGCTCTTACCCACCTTACCATGCACCTGCACACAGCGTGTGAATGAACAAACCTGCATTCTTCTGTGAACAAAGAACAGAATCGTCACTGAACTTTCTGATTGAACGAACCTGCATTCTTCTGTGAACCTAGAACAGAACCGTCACTGAACTTTCTGAATGAACAAACCTGCATTCTTCTGTGAACATAGAACAGTACCGACACTGAATTTTGTGAATGAACAAACCTGCATTCTTCTGTGAACATAGAACAGTACCGACACTGAATTTTGTGAATGAACAAACCTGCATTCTTCTGTGAACATAGAACAGTGCCGACACTGAATTTTGTGAATGAACATACCTGCATTCTTCTGTGAACATAGAACAGCGCCGACACTGAACTTTGTGAATGAACAAACCTGCACTCTTCTGTGAACATCGAACAGTACCGACACTGAATTTTGTGAATGAACAAACCTGCATTCTTCTGTGAATATAGAACAGAGCCGACACTGAACTTTGTGAATGAACAAACCTGCATTCTTCTGTGAACATAGAACAGCGCCGACACTGAACTTTGTGAATGAACAAACCTGCATTCTTCTGTGACATAGAACAGCGCCGACACTGAACTTTGTGAATGAACAAACCTGCACTCTTCTGTGGAACATAGAACAGAACCGACACTGAACTTTGTGAATGAACAAACTGCATTCTTCTGTGAACATAGAACAGAGCCGACATTGAACTTTGTGAATGAACAAACCTGCATTCTTCTGTGAACATAGAACAGCGCCGACACTGAACTTTGTGAATGAACAAACCTGCACTCTTCTGTGAACATAGAACAGACCGACACTGAACTTTGTGAATGAACAAACCTGCACTCTTCTGTAACAGTCCGTGTAAAATAAATAGAGCAACGAGAACAGAATAGAATCAAATCTTATAAATACAGATGTGCGTTACAATTATAAAAAGATTTTTTTTTTTTTTTTTTTTCCGCGTTTCCATCCTGTTTCAGGATATTGCGGTCAACACCAGCATCTTTCAGCTGTATGTTGATTCCTAGGCTAGATTACGCTCATCAGCACGCCACGACTTTCTGAGCGACCGGCTCCATACTCTCATAAGTCACTTTTGCAATTCCCTGCAACCCCCAACAAATGGTAAAAATCTAACCCCCATACCGAAAAAAAGATAAAACAAAATGTAAACTATGTGAAGCTTTACGTGACAAATGTAAAAAGACTGACAAAGAGCGACCCAAAAACTATACTAAGTGTGCGCGACAAATAAAAGAGATGAAAAAGAAACAACAAATAACAAATAACCGATTATAAATACAGCT
>JACEFZ010004712.1:0-18359 GCA_014155875.1 Cepaea nemoralis
ATAGACTGACAGGAAATACACCTTTTGGTGGTAGACTACCGAAGGACAAGGGAGAGGTGGTTGTGCGCCTGTGGGACCAGGTGGAGAAGGCGGGTGAACAGAATGATAACCCGTTTGTGGAAAGAGTGAGATTGCGTGGGGTTGGCATTGGTTCTCAGAACTTACAGGAAAGACCGGAGAACTTTCAATCAGATAGCGATGGGAACGATTAATAGTGTGACTCTTCGCTGGTTATTAAACGAGGGTCGGAGCGCATATTGAAATGTCCAGTGTGCAGTGATGTCGGTATTTAGCTCAACTCAACTCATCTCAACGCATAGGTTCCAGAGACTGGTCACTTTCACGCCACACTGATCCCCTATCTTGTGGTCGCCACATTGAAGTAGTATAGGGGATTGTGTCCTCCAACTACCCCAGAGCTTTGCCGGAGGTAGCGCAGCTACTAGCAAGGTTTCCCATGTATTACAGGTCAAGGGGTAGGAACCAGACGAAGAGAGACACAAATCTACAGCCTTGTAGGCAGGCTGGGGACAGTCAAAGGTTCAGGAAAATAAACTCGACAAAATGCTTGTCGAAGTCGAATGTACCGAGTCACATATTTAACAAAACGGTGCAGTTTTCTTCGCTTTATTATGACTTCACAAGTTCATCCACAGAAGTGCCACAGTCTCCTCCCCTGAATGACACGAGGAAAATCTCACACTAACATCGGCGAGAATCCGAATGTGTGAACAACAGAATCACACACTCTGTTGTTGTTGTTGTTGTTGTTGTTGTTGTTGTTGTTATTATTATTATTATTATTATTATAAATTGCTATTGTTATTAATAGTATTAATAGTGTTATTATTATTATTATTATTATTATTATTATTATTATTATTGTCATTATTATATGTCAGTATTGGGGTCTTTTACATGTCTTTTGTGCATTTGGCGTATTGTGTAGAACCCATATTTCTATAGAGTAATCAGCCCTGGATGAGAGATGTTTTCAGTATCACACAGCACGCCTTTACTTCCCAATACATTTCCGGGTACAATATTTTAGGCTGGGTAGGCATGGGAGCCAGGTCAATGTTTGCACATTCGAATCCACCCCGATGGGCATCGAACTTCTGACCACCGGGCGGCAGGGGTACGTCTGGCCACTACGCTACCCAGTATTATATGGCTGCTTCTTTTCACAATTATCCATCTTTCTGTCCCAGTGTTTCGATGCCGGAAGGCAAGCACACGATGGTAATATCGTAGCATGTCAGTCGCAACCGACTAAGGAGAATTGTCTTTGGGCTGGTTGCCCCATTACTCGAATCAAAATACCCAACCAACCACGAGCAAGTCTTCATACAGGAACAACGGAAAGTATTATTCCGTATGTCAATATGCTAGAAGAGACTTCCTGGACACAAGTTGAAACTAGATATGCAGAAAGCCAAAAGTCGTCTAGATCGTTAGTCTACGTTCGTTAGTCAATACTGAGATTTACAATGCATAACATTTTCGGTAAAAGCCGTCGGAATCTGTTCTAAAGAACATTACGAAACATGGTTTAGGGCATTCTCTGTAAATTGCCGCAAACAACGGTACTTAGAATTTTATGTGCGTTGGAATAATGGAAATTTTGGTGATATGGTGTGAGGTGTTCGGTGATTTTTGTATGGTTAAGTTTAAAACTGACGAGGCGACTTGAGCTGGCACAAATAACTCGCGTTAAAATTGTTTGTAAACATGCATGAATTAAAAAAGATTAATAAGTGAATGTAACTAAAGAATCTTAGTAATATTTTTTACTTAAAGAATATTAATTAAAGACGATTAGTGCATAGATGTGATTTTAAAAAAAAACAAACATTAGTACATGCATGTGATTAAAGTAGATTAGTGCATATGTGATTAAAGAAAATGATTACATATGTGACTGAAGAAGATTTGTAAATAAATGTGATTAAAAAACACAAGAAAATAAATGTTGTTAATGAAGATTAGTAAACAAACGAGATTATAATTGTCATGCAGAATCGATGTTACTGCACTCTAGACAACTTATTAAGCGCTAGATTTTTCTAGCAACAGAAAACGACGGGTGTGGTAAGTGTGAGGATACGTGTGAGGGTGAGTGTGAGGATGAGTGTGAGTTTGAGTGTGAAGATGAGGGTGAGGGTTAGTGTGAGGTTGAATGTGAATGTGAGGATAAGTGTGAGGGTGAGTGTGAGGATGGGGATTAGTGTGAGGACAAGTGTAAGGGTGGATGTGACGGCGAGGATGAGTGTGAGGATGAATGTGAGAATGAGTGTGAGGATGAGTGTGACGGTGAGTGTGAGGATGGGCGTAAAGGTGAATATGAGGATGGGTTGAAATGACCAGGCTCGTAGTTGTGAGCATTGCATCACGATGGTGATCCCTTTAAAACAATATGATGAATTCATTGAAACATCACTGTCTGAACTCCCCTGAATCATCATTATAATAAACCATATAAAACCTAGCAAGGACTTAAAACTTTACTATGATTATCTCTTTGAAATATCATTAAACTAGACCTATTACAACTTCACTGTTGTGAAAACATTGAAACATCAATATGATGAACCTGCTGGAAACATTGAAATATCACTATTCTAAACTCACAACGAGACTGAAACAATGACCTCTAGGGGGCATAACTAGGTTTGGTGAACTTCATCATATGATACTAACTCTTACAACGCCACATTTTGTGAATTCATTCATCGTATATTTTCCCTTATAGCACCATTATTTAGGACACCATTCATCATAAAACATTTGCTCTCACAACACCACAAGTTAAGAATTCATTCATCATATATTTTCCCTTATACCGCCACTATTTAAGACACCTTTCATTACTACATTTGCTCTTACAACATCACAATTTAAGAATGTATTCATCATATATTTTCCCTTATAACACAACATTTAAAGACACCATCCATAATATGATATTTGCCCTTACACCATAATTTTAGAATTTATTCATCATATATTCTCCCTTTTAACAGCACTATTTAAGACACCATTCATCATATGATATTTGCCCTTACACCACAATTTAAGAATTCAGTCATCAGATATTTTTCCTTCCAATACCACTGTTTTTAAGTATTGGTGGCGGATAATGCAACAGACATACAATATTTGTTTAACATTGTAGTAACAGAGAGTGTAAAGAAATGACTCAACTTGAATATTAAGAAAACATTTACAATGGTGATATCAAAGAAAATGGTGACACCAAAATGTGACATAGAAATAGAAGGGAAAATTCTTAACCAAGTGGATAGTTTTAAATACCTAGGTCCATTTATAACATCAGATGGAACATGTAAAACAGATTAAGGTTAGAATAGTACAAGCATTCGCCGCATTTCAGAAAATGAAGAGTACCTTATGCAATAAGTCAATAATCATTGAATATAAGTAATAGAGTGCTGAAATGCTATGTAGAACCAATTTTGTCTTATGGCAGTGAACTTGGACTGTAAATGAACAAATTAAGAAGAAATTAGAAGCAACAGACTCGTGGTTCCTGAGACGAATGTTGCAAATTTCTTGGACTGCTAGAGTAACTAACAACGATTACCTGAAACAGACTAATGAAACTAGAACATTATATAGAACAATAAGAAAGAGACAAACAGCTTTCTTCGGCAATATGATGAGAAAAGAGGCATTGGAGAACATCGTGACAACTGGAAAGATCTAGGGGAAGAGAGGCAGAGGCATACCAAGTGTCAAAGTCTTGCTTAGGGCAAGAATTAGGGCTCGTCACTTGACAAAGTACGATCTTAATTATCCTATCTAAACAACACAAGGCTAACCGCCGATGAGATATTTCGTGCTATTTATTCGCGCACTGCACACATCGTGAATCAATACACGCTTCGCGCAATCACAAGTTACAATATACAATGGATTACAACAGTGCAAGTAATCAATACATCAATACAATATAAGATATCAATGCACTCCAACTTACAAGTCACACAGACATGCACTCCATCTCAAGCTATCAAACAGGCTAGCTTTCGCGACATGCATCAACTCTCAGCCGCTTTCACACGTCTGTCTCTGACGACCGTCCAGCTCAGTCTGACTGGACACAGCACACTCTCTAGTAGCGCTTGGGTTAGCACGCGTGACCCCTCACGGTTCACGCTGTGTGCTAGCTGCCTGCTTAGCATCGTTCAGCGCTTATCGCCTGTAGTGCTTATAATAGCCCAGCGCTACACTATCGAGCGCTGGCTGCCTGGCGCTAGTGAGGCCGCCGCATTATAACTGTAGGGCTTATAATATCTCGGCGTTGCATTGTCGGGCGTTGGTGCAGACAACGCGTTTCTATCCTCGGGTGAGACTCTGACATCCTCCCCCCCCCCCCCTTAATTTCATGAAAGGTTTTCCTTTCATGTACTCTATTTCGCTGTTCTTTATCTTGTCAGAATCGAACTTTGCACTTTATCTGACATAGCTCTGATTAGTTCTAATATATACAGGTGATTAGTAAGCAATATGTATATGATCCCCATGCCTATCCATACAGCATAATTGTCAGGTACAATAAAATCCATGGTTATTACCTCACTGAGACACAGCCAGTCCGGTAGTTACGGCTAACTTGCCCTACCTCTCCACCAAAAAGAAAAATTACAAATAAACAGGTGAGTCTGTGAGTATCTACCTATAAGATAACTCCGACATTGAACATCTATCCCTATCTAATAGAATGCCCGATGAAGGTCTTCAGTTTTGGCAAGTTTTCCCATATACACATGACGTCCTCTTGACGTGATACCTATTAGGCAAACATTGTAGTTTCAATACATATTTACGCATCACCAACAATATTTAGTTATGTCCCTTGTTTATGTAACAAAATTTAGGGACAATAATTTCATCATGCTTTCAACAAAATAAATTACAGGTACCATTTTCTTTCTTAGTGTCATAATTTGATCCTCTCTGACAACAGTGCACAAAAAGATCACTTTTGTGAAAAAGTCAATCAAGTTACGATGCTGAGATTACATCTAACAAAAATCGACATATACAATTTTGTATATGGAAATGTTTCATACTCGAATTTACATACAATTGTCATCAATTTACAAATATTTTATTATGGTACATTATTATGAAAGTAATATAAATATATAACGGAAGTGTACAGATGTTGCCGCACACTCACATTAAGGTCTCTCGTTGTGTTAGACTGTAAATATACGGAGTACCCAGATCTTGTTATCAGTGGTAGGATAGCTTCTTCCGTCATATTCTCAGATTAGGTTGTCACGGTCATCACTCATACTTGTTAAAACGTCGTGGACCATCTTTATAGTTGTACTCAGGATTGCTTGGTACTTGTTCAAGCTCCGTAAGTCTTTGGGTCCTGTAGTACTGTCCTGTGACACTTATGGTGTCGTTATTATAATGATAATATATATTTACACTATTAATGACATTCTTGCAACTTTCTTATAATTATACGAACCGTTCATTCACATGATAATAACAATATGTACGTAATATATTTACACTGGGAAATTACCTTTTTCCTATCACACAGTTTTACACAGCTTAGCTGACATGAAGTCACAATTGGCTGTGGTGTTGAGCACTATCTAGGTTGCAGTTTATACACAATCTGCAATGTGCTCGGGTGTTACCTGGCTATTGGGTGAGTCGTCAGGACATCTCGATAGAAGATCGGCAAGAGAGTTATGTGAGCCTTTGATATGTCTGATTTCGAAGCTATAGTCCTGTAAAAGAAGGGACCATCTGGCCACTCTTTGGTTAGTTGGGGTTCCCCTGGTGATAAATGTCAACGGACTATTGTCTGTTTCAATGATGAAATGTTTACCTAAAAGAAATCTGGACAATTTACGTACCGAGAACACAAGAGCGAGGGCTTCAAGTTCCGGCGTGCTGTAATTTCGTTCGCTGGTGTTCAGTTTCCGGGAGACGTAGTATACCGGGTACAACACTTGGTCGTGTTCTTGAAGTAGTACCCCTCCAATGGCTACAGAGCTTGCATCGCATCTTAGCCTGAAAATAGTGCTAAGATCTGGTAATTTTAGAATGGGCTCCTTGGAAAAATAAGATAATACTCTCGCAAATGCAGGTCTTAAACATTCGCTATTTACAATGACATTTGGATGTTTGTTTGTTAGTAAATCAGTAAAACATTTGGTCAATTCAGCAAAATGAGGAATGAATTGTCTATAATAATTCAAAAGACCTAACACACTTCGCAACTGTTTCTTGGTTGTCGGAAGCGACAATTTTAAAATTCTGGACATAATGTTATCGTCAGTTGATATGAAGCCATTTGAGATCTTATAGCCCAAAAATGAAATTTCTTGAAAGGCTATATCAACTTTGGATGGTTTTATTGTCAGTCCATGTTGTCTAATCCTGTCGAATGTCTTCTGCAGTGCTGTTATATGGTCTGTCATGTTGCTTGTATGTATGCAAATGTCGTCCATATACCAAATGATGTTGGGAATGTCTGTCAGAATTCGTCTTGTCATTCTGACAAATGTTGCTGGAGCATTAACTAGCCCGAATGGCAACTTGCACCATTCGTATAGTCCCCAGAATGTGGCAAATGCTGTCAAATGTATACTGTTAGCATGTACAGGTATTTGCCAGTAACCTTTTGTCATGTCAAGTTTAGTAAAGTACCTTGAGTCAGTCAATTCCGTCAGTATGTCTTCACAGTTGTTCATTGGTTCTAAATCCAACTGTGTAATGCCATTGAGTTTCCTATAGTCAACACAGAGTCTTATTGTGTTGTCCTTCTTCTTCACAATGACAATAGGTGAACAAAAATGTGATTGTGAACGTCGGATGATATGATTTGCTTCTAAGTCAGTAATTTCTTGATGCAATTTGTCTTTGTAGTGTATAGGGATGGAATATGGTCTGCATTTTATTGGAATGTCAGATGTCAAAATAATATGATGCTGTGCTAAGTCTGTCTGTCCTGGGTTGTTAGAAAAAATTGTACTGTAGTCTTGTAATACTTGTCTGCAACTGTTAATCTGTGTCTGAGTCAGTTTGGGATTTACCTTTATGTCCTGTAGGTTGGTTGTCGTGTCAAGGACTGGTGTTGGTATCTCGTCAGTATCGCTGTCGTCTGTCTGGTCCACTATTGTTGTGCTTGCTGTCGTCTCCACTTGTTCGTCGTCCCTGTGGTAGTATGGTTTAAGCATGTTACTATGGAAAATTTTGTGTTTGTCCCTAATTGCAATTTCGTAATCTACCTTCGAAATTTGTCGTAGTACTTTAAACGGTCCTTGCCATGAGTCTGTCAGAAGATGTCTGTCACTTGGCAATAAGAGAAGAACGTCCTGTCCTGGCGTCAGAGTAATGGTTCTATTTCCTCTGTTAGCGTATTGTCGGTAGATAGCACCAGATTTTTGTAGTGCTTCTTTAGCTAACATACATGATCTCATAATTCTATCGCGCAATGATGTTACATGTTCATATGATGAAATGGGTGTATAAATGTTTTTACTTTCAGTTAGCATAGAATGGTACAATGATAATGGGCCGCGTGGTTTGGCACCATAGACGATTTCGAATGGTGAGAATCCAGTGCTGGAATGTGGCACTTCTCTATATGCAAATAAAATAGCAGGCAGATATGTGTCCCAGTCTTCGGGATGCTCTTGGGTTACTTTTGCGAGCATATGTTTAAGATCGCCGTTGATCTTTTCTATGATATCTGTGGAGTGTGGGTGGTATGGGCTGTTGAAGCATTGCTTCACCCCCAACATTTTAGTAAATGCTTGTGTAGCTGCGGCAATAAACTGGCTACCCCGATCTGAAAGAATGGTGTCAGGGAATCCTACCCTTGTAAAAATATGAAAAAATACTTCCATGATATCTTTGGAAGTTATATTCTTCATTGGAATGGCTTCTGACTACATAAATCAATTATTGTAACAATATATTTGTTTCCCCTTGATGTTATGTGGTTAAGGGGGCCAACTATATCGACCGAGATCTTTTCAAATGGTCTACTTGCCAAATCAGTGACTTGTAGTTCTGCTTGCGGGTGTTTCCCCTTTTTAACAAGCTTTTGGCAGATGTCACAAGATCTACAATATACTTTCGTATCACTGCAAAAATTTAGGCCAATAGAATTGAGTAAGTAACCTTGCTCGCGTTTAGCATACGCCATATGCCCTGCAAAGGGTATGTCATGCGCTAGCTGTAATGCTTGGTTGCGGTTTCTGAGGTAGCACCGTTTGTTCAGTAGTGCTAGAACCTTTGGTATAGTACCGTGTCAGAATTCCGTTTTTCAGAGCAAAATACCATTTAGCGTTCTTTGCTACTCGTGGCTTTTGACCTATTAGTTTAAAAATACTTTGCAATGATCGATCGGCTTTTTGAGCTGTTATAAATTTCTCCCTAGTTGTTTCAGGATATGTTACAACTGGGCTATTTAGCTGTAAAGCCTCTGTCTGATCGATTCGATCTTGCCTTTGAGCAGTAGATCTAGTTACTGCATTTGTACTATCACGGTTAACATGTATATTACAACTTGGTGTCACATTCACACAACTACATTCCTGTGATGACATTGCCGAATTGGCATACATACATTCATGTATGGGTGGTAATACATCAATATCATGAAACGTGATTTGTGATGATGGTGTTACGGTATAATTGGTGTTACAAGTGGCAGAGGATACAATACTGTCATGTGGCATGTCATTAACCTCTGGAAGGGTACCGATGATAACATCGCAACAAGGATTGTTCAATGCTGCGCATTTAACCTTTCCGGAGAGGAATGGTGTATTTATATATGCCCATGCAAGAGGGTATCTCTCGATGTTACCCGAGAAAGGTCTGCAAGTAACATATTTACCACTATATTGTGATGGTAAAATATAGTCTTTCTTAATGCCAATGAGGGTACTGCCGCTATCACGTAAAACGGTGGCAGCTCTACCGTTAATATACCCCTGGTGGATGTTTAGTTTACCTTGGGAGTTTACAACTAAGTTGGCTTCCTCATTTGTAACAGGAATTGAATGGCCACATGTCAAAATGCCATCTTCATGAAATTGATCACAGACAGTACATTTGTCGTGTTGAAACACATCAATAGCATGTGCTGCGTTTACATTTTGATCTTCTATACTTTCATCATCTGATTACGAACTATCAATCATAGCTGCATTAGCCTTTCTAGACATAGCTTTGGCTTTACAATCTTTACGCCAGTGGCCGAAAGCTTTACAGAGGAAGCATTTGGTGGCACGTCTGTATACCTTTCTTTCCTTGTCTTGCTTTGCTAGTTCAGTCTGACTGGACACAGCACACTCTCTAGTAGCGCTTGGGTTAGCACGCGTGACCCCTCACGGTTCACGCTGTGTGCTAGCTGCCTGCTTAGCATCGTTCAGCGCTTATCGCCTGTAGTGCTTATAATAGCCCAGCGCTACACTATCGAGCGCTGGCTGCCTGGCGCTAGTGAGGCCGCCGCATTATAACTGTAGGGCTTATAATATCTCGGCGTTGCATTGTCGGGCGTTGGTGCAGACAACGCGTTCTATCCTCGGGTGAGACTCTGACACAAGAGAAATGATGTTGATTGGATTTAGACGGTGGCATGGAGGAATATCATCATGAGTGTTGACCCAGAACATCAAAGACCGAGATCTGTGGAGAGCCATGAACGCCTATGATAGCTAGCAGGGCAATTGATGATGATGAACACCACTATTTAAAACAACATTCATCATATGATGTGTGTCCTTAAACCATAAGTTAAGAATTAATTCATCATATGTTTTCCCTTATAACACCACTATTTAAGACATCATTCATCATGTCATATTTGCCCTTACAACACTCCAATTTAAGAATTCATTCATCATTTATTTTCCCCCAAAATACCATATTTAAGACAAAATTTCCCAAAAATTTTTTCCTTACAACATCTCTAGTTAAGGCAACATGTATCATTTGGTTGTTGCCCTTACAACTCCACTATTTAACACATTCATCATATGATATTTTCCCTTACAACACCACAAGTTAAGACATCATTCACCATATTATTTTTGTTCTTATAACATTACTATTTAAAACATCATGCATTATATTATATTTGTCCTTACAACATCACTGATTAAGGCAGCGTACATCATATGATATTTCCCTTCCATCCATCAATCATGTGTTATGCCGATAAGCGTGGGCGGTCATGTTCTGCCATCTCACTCGATCACCAGAGTCGTGGATCAGCACCGTGTTCTTGTCTTGACCATGCCACGTGACCAAAGCCATCCAGGTATTTATTTCTCTGTCTTCCCCTTGGTCTCTTTCCTTCGATCTTGCCAGTTGTCAGCAAATTCTCAAAGTCATTTCTTCTCATAACATGCCCACAAAAATGTGACTGTCTACGACTAATGACTTTAATCAGTTTACGATCTTCATTTGTTTCTTGAAAGACTTGTTCATTGGTTTTTCTGTCTGTCCATGGTATTCTTTGCATTTTCCACCACGTCTCCACAGCCATAAAATGTTGTTCATATTGCCCTTACAAGACCACTATTTAAAACATCATCATATGATTTTTGCCTTTACAGCACCACTATTTAAGACATTCATCATATGATATTTGCCCTTACAACGCCACTTTTTACGACACCATTCACCATATAATATTTGGCCTTACATCACCATTATTTAAGACATCAATAATCATATGATATTTGCCCTTACAACACCATTACTTAAGAACTTTATCATGTTAATATTTGCACTCACAACACCACTACTTAAGAAATTCATGATATCTTATTTGCCCTGACAACACCACTGTTTAATCATTCATCATATGATATTTGCCCTTACAACACCACAATATCAGACTCTCTCAAACTTAATATTGTAGATACCTCTAACACACAAAGATATCTCGGCAAGGAGTTGTATTGATCACTGACTCGTCTCCACTTGCTTTCAAAAAGTCATCGATACTTTTCTCTCTTATCAAGTTGCCATTCTGTCTGTCATATCTCGTTATCGTAACGTTTCTGCCTTTAAGTTTATCCTTATCAGAGCACTTTAGGAAGCAGTGTAGACAAAACTGGGAGAACAGATAGAGAAAGACAAAGATAATGAGATCACAACAAGAAATAGCAAACCGATCTCTCTTGGTGAAACCCCACTTCCCAATCATACACCATTTTTGGGAAACAAATGTGGGGAACAGATAGAGATAATAAGAACTCGGAAGGCAAGAGAAACTTTCATAGTGCTAGCAAATTTGTTTACGTCAAAGGAAGTCAAAATCGGAACCATCTCATCCCATCTTGTTCCTCTTGTATCTTACGATGTTGAGGTGAAACATAAACAGCGGGAGAGTGCCTATTTATGGTCTTCATGTATCAAGATTCCCATGGACTGCTATTCCCTCTGTCCGCCGATTATGCTTCTTAATTTTTGTTTAACGAACAATATGAAAATCGCCTGCGGGCTTGCTAGGCCAGTCGCAGGTTTAGGACAGAGCCCTGTTGACTCATGACCTCTCTGTCATGGTCTCCCGGTCTACACCACGGGGAGGTAGAGTTGACTTGTCTAGTCTGCGGGTCATCGGCAGGCTACTAGCTTCGTTTAGTCGACGGATCAACATCACGGCACATGGGTGTAACCAATAAGTGCTCCATTCTACTCCTAACTCAATTTTGTGTCCGGAGAAACTCAGCTCAGCGCACGAACTCCGTAGCACCGGCGAGGTTCCTGAAATACTTTGGGTAGGTTTTTAACTCGAAATTTTGCCCGGGCAGCGCCGTTAGGCTATTCTTTTTCGATTTCCAACTGCCAAGGGATTATTTTTGTGCGCAACAATACACACGGGCGTCCAATCTCACTACACAGAGACCAGGGGAAATTTTGTTACTAGAAGTCCATGTGAAAATATCCCGGCCCTCACCGGGGCTTAAACACGGGTCCTCCAGCACTCGAGGCAGACACCATACCTCGAGACCACTCAGCCCCGTTAGGCTACAAGTTTTCACTTATCATCCCTCCTGGGGAAGGCCAGCCAATTCTAACCCTGCTGCCTGCAGGACCAGACGCAGTCCACACTTTGTAGCCAAAGTTCGGTTTGAACTTAGAATTTGTAATACCAATATTATATCGGTACCACGACCACCACTACTGTGTGGGTGAGAAACGTGGAAAACAAGAACAGAATTCCATTGGCACCTTGCCGTCTTGACAGACGATAGTTTGTGCTTTAAAAAGGCATAATAACTTTTAACTATGGCGGTAGCGAGTGTGACTGATAAGGCCAATTTGCGCTGTAAATGTCCGTTCACAGTGGGTGCATGTGAACACGTGGTCATTTCCACCATCATGCACCATCTTACGTCTCAAACGCTTGGTGTGTGACTTTTCTGCAATAATTTTCTCCTTTGACTTTATTCCATTTCTGATATTTGCCCTCCATGCAACACGTTCAGCGGCGACTTGCTCCCAATGTGCATTATCAATGCCTGTATCAATCATGTCTCGCTTACACACATCTTTGTATCGTAGTAGAGGCCGACCCTGAGATCTCTTACCCATCTGTAATTCACCAAAAAAGATATCCTTTGGTATTCTACCATCATCCATCCTCCTAAGATGTCCTATCCATCTAAGTCTACGAAGACTGAGCATGGAATAAACTGTCACACAACCTGATCTTTCCAATACTTCAGTATTTGTGATTTTGTCTTGCCACTTAATACCAAGATTCTTCGCAGACACCGCATATGAAAGCTGTTTAAATTGTTCTCTTGGTGTGAGTAAGTTGTCCAGGTTTCACTGCCATAGAGAAGAGTACTAAGGACACAGGCTTGATAGACAAGGACTTTTGTTTTGGCAGTAAGCTTCCTGTTCTCCCAGACTCTTTTTCTTAACCTGTTCATTGTTGTTGCTGCCTTACCAATCCGGATGTTGATTTCCTGATCTAGGGATAATTTGCTATTTACCACTGATCCTAGATATGTAAAATGGTCTACTATCTCTAGTTCGGCGTCGTCAATAAAGATTGATGGTACCTCATGTGCACCTTGTGACATAATCTGTGTCTTCTTTTTGCTAATTGTTAACCCAAATTCAGAACAAGCATTGGAGAATGCAGATAGTAGACATTGCAATTCTTCCTCAGAGTGGGTCGTAACTGCAGCATCATCTGCAAAAAGCAACTCTCTGATCAGTACCCTCCTAATTTTTGGCTTAGCCTTCAATCTCTGAGCATTGTAGAGGCCGCCATCTGAGCGTGAGTGAATGTATATACCACCATCCTGATCACGAAATCATTGCCTCTCCATAGCACAAAGCCTGGGCTAAAATATAGAGATCATGTGTTGCCCATGCAGCATGATCCCTCTCTCGGCCCGCCTAGTTCACTCCAGAGGAAAGGTGACACCCCTACATCTGGAACAAGACAAGCTGCAGAAGCTGCCGGATCAGCAAAGCAATGCTCTAACTGTCCGCCTGTCGGAGCTTCGATCCTAGACCAGTCGCCAACCAAGGCTTAGGGCCTGGTCTGCCCTGCCATGACAATTTTGTCTTTAGCTTGCATTTCCTCGCACCAGGGTAAGGCTTGTACCCTCCCAATTGCGCTCTTCCGCCCGAAAGCCGTTGGCACAATGTGGGGTGTCGGGTTTGGTAAGCGTCGCCCAACGTTCGGCGCTAACAGAGACCAGGTAGTACCGTCTACTGTTATACGGTAGCTCAGTCATATCTGACTAAGACCTGACTGAGGAACAGAATTAGAAATAGACTAAAACCATTCACTAATTAGTAGCTGCGCAGAATAGTGGGACTAACATGGTACGACAGAATCATCAGTGTAAGTAAACAAATCGCTTTGAATCAAGACGCTGTCGATAGGTAGGACACGCACAGTGACAACCTGAGGACAATTTAAGAAGGCACCCTCTTGTCTGCAACCTACAAGACGAGCGTATTAGCGGAATACCTAGAACATATGAAGGAGAGAATTACAAATAGTGATGAATAATAATGGGGGGACATGAAGGGCGCTGCAAGAGACAGCAACAGATAGGACTACTTGGGGTCAGTCGAGTAAAGCTTATGTCCATCTGGGATAAAGGGAAGAAGAAGAAGAAGAAGAAGAAGAAGAAGAAGAAGAAGAAGAAGAAGAAGAAGAAGAAGAAGAAGAAGAAGAAGAAGAAGAAGAGAAGAAGAAGGGGATGAGGAGGAGCAGGAGGAGGGGAGGAGAAGGAGGAAAATAGAAAAGCACACACAAAAGTAAAAACTTATTTATACGCTTTTCAGAAAGCAATGGCAAACTACTGAACGTAACACGTGCCTAGTACATCAACAGCAGCTGAAAATGCTGATGTTGACTGCAACGTCCCGTAAGGGATACGCAAACAAAATTAATTGAAGGCAGTAAAGGGTATATCAGAAAGGATATGTTAAACACGCCTCAAGTCGCCTTGGACGTATGATGCCACACCCATATTTGTATAGACCAATGGGGACCCGGCACGTGATGTAATCAGCATCCTGCCGACTGCCTTTACTTAACAAGACATTTCCTGGTATCCAGTTTAGACTGGGGTCGACCTGGATCCCAGAACATGCTCAAACTTCGAATCCTAGTATTGTTTATACGCTAAAGTAACAAGTCAAATACCCCTGTAAATGTCATAACTCCGTATTGTGTTTACGCTAAAGTAAACAAAGTCAAATACCCCTGTAAATGTCATAACTCCGTATTGTGTTTACGCTAAAGTAAACAAGTCAAATACCCCTGAAAATGTATAACTCCGAAATTGTGTTTACGCAAAAGTAAACTTTAATACCCCTGTAAAGGGCATAACTCCGTATTGTTTTTACCTAAAGTAAACAAGTCAAATCCCCCTGAAAAAATGTCATCCGTATTGTTTTTACGCTAAAGAAAACAATTCAAATACCCCTGTAAATGTCATAATTTCCGTATTGTGTTTACCCCTAAAGTAAACAAGTCAAATACCCCTGAAAATGTCATAACTCCGTTTGGGGTTTACGCAAAAGTAAAAAATTCAAATCCCCTGTAAATGTCAAAAACTCCGTATTGTGTTTACGCTAAGTAAAAAATTTCCAAATACCCCTGAAAAATGTCAAACCCTCCGTATTGGGGTTTTACGCTAAAGTAAACAAGTCAATCCCCCTGAAAAGGTCAAAACTCCGTTTTGTGTAAACGATCAAGTAAACAAAAAGTAAAAAACCCTTTGGAAATGTCACAACGCCTATTAGGTATATGGTGCTATGATGTCATTTGTATTGACCTTAGACTCTTGATAAACCATGTGGTCAATATCACGTCTGCCCCCTTTCCCCCGAACTTTCCACATTTACCAGGTGGAATTAAATAATTCGGGCTATTTGGAGATTGGGACACATGAACTCCCGACCCCGGAAGGCCAAGTGCTAGCTCTTGAACTGCCTCTTTTGTCTAAAAACTTTAACATATATTATCCAAAAGGGTTTTTTCCTACGACATGTCTGTGATGTGGGGGCCGCAATCACATCATGTAAGCATGCGTGCACGGAGGAAGGGGTGGGCCAATCTTTCTCTCATTTTTCGCGGGGTTAAACTATTCCAGCTTTTAAAACACACTTTTCACCTTGCTCATGACATAGTGCAGTTCCCCCTATCAACTTCGCTTCCCCTCGCTCAAAACTTTAGATCTGTACCACATTTAAATTATAGCAATTGGTGCCTTTTTAAAAAAATAATATTTGGGCTAGTTGTCATCACCGGTCCTGTTGTGAGCCTCTGGGACGCGAGGCACATGAGCAATGCAGAATTTACGTACAGATAGACATCGGGCCCAAAACAGTGTTTCCCAACGTGGGGCCACCCCCCACAGGGGGGCAATTCGACGGGTTAAGGGGGAAATTCGAAAATGGAGAAATCGGCTGAATAAAACCCAAAACGGGGAGATTTTAGACTTTTAAACTAATTGGAACCTGACATAAGATCTTTTTTTGCAGAAAGCAAAAAGCGCAAGGATCTCACAAAATTTTAAAAAATTAAATAATTACTAATAATTAAAAAAAATAAAAAAAATATTTCTTTAAAAATTATTTTGTACTTGAATTTCAGTTTCTCATTATATGTTTTAAAAATTTACTTACTGTGTTTGCTCAATAATTAACCTATTGATTTCTTCCTAAAACCTATCATTCAATTTTCCCTTTAGTGAACATTTCTTTTTTAAATTTTAAAAAATAAGGTATATGTTTGAAAAGGGGGGGGGGGGGGGGGCGGGGGGAGGGGGGGGAAAATAATTTTTGAAAGGGTTAAGGGGGGGGCAAAGGCACAAAAAGGTTGGGAAACACTGGTTTTAGAGAGAATGCGGCAGCAAGGGGGGGTCAGCGGCCTTTTTAGACGTTGTCACTCAGAGGTAAAGCCAACGGACATATATCAGATTGTACCGGGAAAAAAAAAAACCCGGGATTACAAATTTACGGGTGGCTGTTGAAGATGATGACTGAGCGTGAGGGGATGCCCCCAAGGGGCAGTGATGTCCTTGACTCAACCCAACACCGGCCTGTATGTTCATATTTTTTCCCCCAGAGTTTAAAATTTCTTTAATTACACTCATTGCGCTAATTTCGGAAAAAAATATGGAGCAATCTTTTATTATAAATTAGGATCGTCTGTCTGTCTGTCTGGATGTATGTACTATTTAAAATCCTTTAAAGCGCTCGCGAACGGCCCCCTCCGATTGAAAAAGAAATTTTTCTACACGCCTTCCTTTCATTCCAGAGCTGCAACTGTCATAGTTTTTTTTTCTTTTTCCTCCTCCTCCCTCCTCCCCCTCCCAAAAAACGTACGTAAATAATGGAAAGAATGATGAAGAATCCCCGACCAAACGCTAGGGAAAAGGGGAAAAAAAATGAAAGAAACTACACAGAATCGTCACACGGCAATCATCATCATCAAGTGCCGTGCCGGCTGGCGTAGGCGTTCATGGCTCTCCGTAGATCTCAGTCGTTGGTGTTTTGGATCAACTCTGCTGCTGATATTCCTCCATGCCACGGCAATATCAATAACAATTCATCTTTTATGTGTAAGGAAGTTATCTACAGTCGTGTAGAAGGGAAGAACTAGACGAGTATGAATTCGGAATGGGCGAACTCTCTCCTCCTTTCTTCTCCTCCCTCCTCCTCCCTCTACCTCCTCTCCTCCACCCTCCTCCTCTTCCCTCCTCCCTCTCATCCCTCTCCCTCCTCCCTCCTCCTTCTCCCTCTTCCTTCTCCCTCTTCCTCTCCCCTCCTTCTCCATCCTCCTCCCTACCTACTCCCTCCGCCTCCTCCGCGTCCTCCCTCATCTTCCCTCCTCCTTTCCCCCTTTCCCCCTTTTCCTCCCTCCCCTCCCCCTCCCCCCCTCCTCCCCCTCCCCCTTCTCCCCCACCTCCCTTTCCCCCCTCCTTCCCCCCTCCCTTTCCCTCTTCCTCCTCCCCCTCCCCCTCCTCCTCCCCCCTCCCTCCTCCTCCTCCCCTCCCCCCTCCTCCTCCCCTTCTCCCCCTCTTCCTCCTCCCTTTCCTTCCTCCCCCCCTCCTCCCTCTACCTCCTCCTCCCCCCTCCCCCCTTTTCCCCCTCCCTCCCCCCTCCTCCCTTTCCCCCTTCCCCCCTTTTTCCCTTTCCCCCCCTCCTCTTTCCCCCCCTCCTTCCTCTTTCCCCCCTTCCTCCTCCTCCCTTCCTTCTTTTTCCCCCTCCTTTCCCCCCTCCTCCTCTCCCCTCCTCCTCCCTCCTCCTCCTTTTCCTCCTCCCTCCTTCTCCCCTCTTCCCCCTCCTCTCCCCTCCTCCTCCTACCCTCTTCCCCTTTCCCCCCTCTCCCCCCTCCATCCTCCTCCTCCCTCTTCCTCCTCCTCCCTCTTCCTCCCCCCTTCCTCCTCCTCCCCCTTCCTCCCTCTCCCTCCTCCATCCTCCTCCTCCCTCTTCCTCCTCCTTCCCCCTCCCCCCTTTCCCCCTTTTTCCTCCCCTCCTCCTCCCTCCCCCTTTTCCCTTTCCCCCTCCCCCCTCCCCTCCCCCCTCCTCCCCCCTTTTTCCCCCCCCCTCCCTCCCTTTTCCCCCCCCCTTCCCTCCCCCCCCTCCCTATTCTCCCCCTTTCCTTTCCCCCTTCCCCCCTCCCCCTTCCCCTTCCCCCCCCCCCCCCCCTTTTTTTTTTCCCCCCCCTTTCCCCTCCCCCTCCCCCCCCCTTTCCTCCTCCCCCCCCCTTCACCCCCCCCCCCCCTTCCTCCTCCCTTCCCCTCTTCCCCTTTCCCCCTCCCCCCCCTTCCTCCTCCCCCCCCCCCTCCTCC
>JACEFZ010004713.1:0-41281 GCA_014155875.1 Cepaea nemoralis
TGAGGCAAAGCTTAAAAGTGCCACATCAACCATCATGGCCCCAGTCAAATACAGGGGTTTTCATATATTATCAAATAAATCATGGATGAAAAGGGGCCCTTTTTTTTACTCTTCCAGACTGCTGATCAATATATAACTGGGTTTCTTTATAAACTCATGGGACGCAAGGGGTTTCCAAGGGCCCCGGGCCCGGTTCCATACTGGCCAAGACCTACTAACATTCCTAGTCTGCGCCCTGGGCAACAGGTCCCTTTTTGGGTCCCGGCTAACATAGTGGGTCGCCGATTCTCCCGAAGTCGGAAATACTGCCTGCACGCAAGGAACCACCATTTTGCACACCAAAAAACCAACTGGGACAACGATCTCCTGCAAAACCCCAGTCTGGTATGACTCACACTGATGTTGGACAACAGGATGTCTTCAAACCACATACAGGACTTCACAGCCAGCGAACACAAGCTAGCGTATAAAATTAAATTGGCTAACTACCTTTAAAGTGATATCTTTTGAAAGGGTTTTCTAAACCGACATCAAACATTCCATGTATCACCTCACTCACAGCACCATCTTGTTATCTAAACACGTACACTCAAACATTACATGTATCACCTCACTCACAGCACCATCTTGTTATCTAAACACGTACACTCAAACATTCCATGTATCACCTCACTCACAGCACCATCTTGTTATCTAAACACGTACACTCAAACATTCCATGTATCACCTCACTCACAGCACCATCTTGTTATCTAAACACGTACACTCAAACATTCCATGTATCACCTCACTCACAGCACCATCTTGTTATCTAAACACGTACACTCAAACATTACATGTATCACCTCACTCACAGCACCATCTTGTTATCTAAACACGTACACTCAAACATTACATGTATCACCTCACTCACAGCACCATCTTGTTATCTAAACACGTACACTCAAACATTCCATGTATCACCTCACTCACAGCACCATCTTGTTATCTAAACACGTACACTCAAACATTACATGTATCACCTCACTCACAGCACCATCTTGTTATCTAAACACGTACACTCAAACATTCCATGTATCACCTCACTCACAGCACCATCTTGTTATCTAAACACGTACACTCAAACATTCCATGTATCACCTCACTCACAGCACCATCTTGTTATCTAAACACGTACACTCAAACATTACATGTATCACCTCACTCACAGCACCATCTTGTTATCTAAACACGTACACTCAAACATTCCATGTATCACCTCACTCACAGCACCATCTTGTTATCTAAACACGTACACTCAAACATTACATGTATCACCTCACTCACAGCACCATCTTGTTATCTAAACACGTACACTCAAACATTCCATGTATCACCTCACTCACAGCACCATCTTGTTATCTAAACACGTACACTCAAACATTACATGTATCACCTCACTCACAGCACCATCTTGTTATCTAAACACGTACACTCAAACATTACATGTATCACCTCACTCACAGCACCATCTTGTTATCTAAACACGTAACACTCAAACATACATGTACTGACACTCAAACATTACAGGTATCACCTCACTCACAGCACCATCTTGTTATCTAAAACACGTACACTCAAACATTACATGTATCACCTCACTCACAGCACCATCTTGTTATCTAAAACACGTACACTCAAACATTACATGTATCACCCCTCACCACACCCTTTTTTTAAACACTAACTAAAATTCCCCATCCCCCTCCTACACACCATCTTTTTTCTAAAAAAATCACTCCCAAAAACTGTATCCCCACTACACCCACTTTTTTCTAAAAACCTCACTCAAACATTTAAATTAAAAACCCCCCTCAACAACTTTTTTATCAAAAACCCCACACCAAAAAATTCCTGTATCACCCCCTACACACCCTTTTGTTTTCAAAACCTCACTCAAACAACTTTTTTCACCTCCTCCAAAAAATCTTTTTATCCCAAAACCACACCCAAAAAAATTATTACACCTCACTCAACCCAAAAATTTTAAAAAAATCACTCAAAACACTTTTTCCCCCCAAAAACACCATTTTTTTTAAAAAAATCACTCAAACACCATTTACCCCACCCCGCACCACTTTTATTAAAAAAATCACTCAAACAACGTATCACCCACTCCAAAAAACTTTTTACTAAAACACTTAATCAACTTTCATTAAACCCCCCCCCTCACCACCCCCTTTTAAAACAGTACCTCAAACTTCATTTTCACCCCACTCACAGCACCATCTTTTTTAAAAAATAAAAAAACCCCCCCCCCCCGTTTTTTAAACAAACCCCAAAAACTTTCACCCACCCCCCCATCTTTTTATCTAAACCTACACTCAAACTTACATGACCCCCCCACACTTGTTATCTAAACACGTACACTCAAACATTCCATGTATCACCTCACTCACAGCACCATCTTGTTATCTAAACACGTACACTCAAACATTACATGTATCACCTCACTCACAGCACCATCTTGTTATCTAAACACGTACACTCAAACATTACATGTATCACCTCACTCACAGCACCATCTTGTTATCTAAACACGTACACTCAAACATTACATGTATCACCTCACTCACAGCACCATCTTGTTATCTAAATATAAACATCAAGGCCTACCTTGAACTGTTGCTTCATCAACCTCAGAGATCTCCAACTGTGGAATCTCTTCAACAGATCCGGCCGATGTTGGAGCATGCGGCACCATGGGCTGGCCTGGAGGAATGCAAAGGTTGTCACTTTAGTCTGGTTATTCTTCTTCTTCTTCTTCTTCGTTCATCCGGAGTTTTTTTTTCCGGATGTGATTGCGTTGTGCCTGTTTACAGCAGAGCTGCGTTCTTGCGCTGTTAGGCCGACACATCCGACTTCTGCGGGCATTTGTTGACCGGGTTAACCTTTACGGGGGTTTCTTAGGACGTTTGAATCTCACTGTTGTGGTGTTAACCCTTATCCCAGCTGGCCCATATAGAACAGCCAAAGGCATCCTGGTCAGCCCTAAAGGGAAGGCAGGGGCAGACCATGGGCATTCCCCGATATCCAAGGAGGCTTCCATAATTGCAGAGCCATCACACAGCGCTCTGGTACTGGGCTCACCCAAGGAATCATCACATCCTGCACATGTCTGCTTAGCCTCACTTCCGTATATTGGGCCTTCCGTTCACCATAGGCTGTTCTTCCGGAAACCAGAAGTATGCAGTCTGCAGATGACATCCACACAGTGAGCTTTCGATTCGGACTTTCCATGTAATGGATTTGCTATCCAAGCAATATTCCATTTCATGCCACTAGGACACTTTTCCACCTTTTATGAAGCCACACAATGGGCTTTTGATTCTGACATTTCCACGTAATGGATTTGATATCCAAGCAATATTCCATTTCGTGCCACTAGAACACTTTTCCACCTTTTATGAAGCCCACACAGCAAGCTTTCGATTTGGACTTTCCACATAATGGATTTGCTATCCAAGCAATATTCCATTTCATGCCTCTGGGTCTTCATGCACCTTTAAATGTCAACCTGTATGCAGTTAAAGTAAGCTGCGGTCAACTTGAGCTTGTTGATATCTCCATAGAGCTTGTCCTCAAATGAAGCAGGTGTGGGCCAAAATATCTTTCTCTGTTCTGCATACGTTGGGCAATCCTGCAGCAAATGTTTTGCTGTCATTTTTCCAGTTCTACAATTACATTCATCGGTATCTCCTATCTTTAGTTTATTGAACAAGTGGTATTTCAGCCTGTTATGTCCTGTGCGGAGTCTGAAGATTGCTACTTGTTCTCTTCGGTCGAGTTTGTAATATGCATCATCCTTCTGATGGCCTGGATGCTCTGATTCCCATTTGGTTCTATAAGTGCTTTTTATCAACCTCTTTGCCTCATTATAGGTTATGTCTATGTCAGGCTGTGTAGTCGTCCGCCCTCTTTTGCCAGTCTGTCAGCCTCTTCGTTTCCAGGTATACTGCAATGTGATGGGATCCACTGTATTACAACTTTTTGGATTTCTGGCATAGACCATGGAGTGCTGCTCTTAGGTCAGTTAGTTCTGTGCTGTTATTGCTCTTCAGTATTGAGACAGCTGACTTTGCATCTGTGAAGATAGCTATTTGCTTCTCTTTATTTTCCTCCATCAGGAGCATTTCTGCTGCAGTTTTCAAAGCCTCTACCTCCGCTTTGAAGTTACTGGAAAATTTTCCAGTTGCCATTGAATGTGTTTTTTTCACTCCATATTTTAAATTTAGGAGAATTCCTCCTCCTCCATTCTCTATTGAATTTTTGGCTGATCCATCTGTATATGCATGGGTCCAATTCCTGCTTGGGTAATGTTCTTTTATGTAGTTTAGGGTTATTTCTCTTCTTTCGGTTTCATGCTGAGTGTTCTTTTTCTCAATACCAGGAATGTTTTCTATCATCTCAGGCAGTTGCTTTCTCCAAGCTGGGAACTTGTGTGCATTGTGTATGGGCTTGACTGTTAATATGTTAAGTATAGGATCTGCCCTAATCCTTCGTTTTGCAGTTTCTACAAAGTTGCTACGCTTCAGTCTTCCCTTTCCAAAACCATTAAATCTGTTGTACATAGGGTGGTCTGTCAATCTTCTAAATGTTTCTGCTTGTTGCTGGGCTCTGCTATCTCTTCTATCCTGCATTGGTTGTAAATAAGTGATCTTTTCTAGTTCATTAATAGGCGTTGTCTTCAGGCTTCCAGTTATGATTCGCATTCCTTGGTTTTGGACTCTACTTATTTTGTTAATGTTTGACTTAGCTGCTGTTGCCCAAGCTGCAATGCATATTCCAGTACTGGCCTCACCCGTCCAGTATATAACTTCTTGAGAACTTTCTCATCTGCTCCCCACGTTGTACCAGCAAGCTTTTTCATGATTGCCATTCTCTGCCTTGCTCTTGTTCGATTTTTCTCAACCTGTATCTTCCATGTCAGGCGACGATCAAAGGTGACTCCTAGATAGTTTGGATTTTCTTCATGGCGCAATATTTTTCCATTCAATACCAGCTTAGGTTGCTGAGTTTTATTTGAGAGGGAGAACACTGTGCATGTTGTTTTCCTCCTCACTTATCTTCACTAGCCATGATTTTGACCAGTCCTCTAGCGCTAATAAGGCTTTGCTGTATTCTGCTGTTAGCTGTACTAATATATTCTTCAGATGTCCATATGGCTAGGTCATCTGCAAAGGAGGATGTGTGTACTCTGGCTGGAAAATTTTCTGTGATGTCATTTATATATGCTAGGAATAATGTTGGTGAAAGAACTCCTCCTTGGGGGACACCTTGCTCCAGCAGCATCATTTTGCTTGTTTGTCCTTGTACTTTTGTCCTGGCAGTTCTGTTCTCAAGGTAGTGGCTGATCCATTTATACATTTTTCCACAAACATGCATGTTTTGCAGTTTTACTTTCAGTCCTTCCTTCCATACTTTATCAAATGCTTTTTCTAAATCTATCCAGACTGCTAGTGTGTGCTTTTTCTCTGGAAGGCATCCTCTATTTCCTGAGCTATATAGGTTATTTGATCTTCAGTGGATCTGTACTTTCTGAATCCTGCTTGGTGTGGTGTTAAGAGTTTGTTTTCTTCCAGATGCCATGTTAGCCTGCCATTGATAATGCGTTCCATTAATTTTCCTACACAGCTAAGTAGACTGATAGGTCGATAGCCATTGGTTCTTCCAGGTCTTTTCCTTTCTTTGGGACTGGTATTAGTATAGCTTCCTTCCATGCCTGTGGGACTATTCCTCTCTTCCAGCTGTTATTTAGGACTGCTAGTAGTTTTCTTCTTTGCCTTGGTGCCTAGTCCTATTAGCATTTCATTTGTGATTCCATCCTTTCCTGGTGATTTCTTCTTTTTTAGGGTATTCATTGCCTGTTTCCTTTTCTTCCATTGTTAGATTTGCCATCATATATTCGGCTGCTGTCTCTGTATTTCTATGATGTATCTGTTTGTCTTTGATTGCTTTCTTCTGTTCGGTTGTAATATCAATGTGGTTTGCATTTGCATAGTGTTCCATTAGTGCATTTGCAGCCTTTTTTCCTGTAAGCAAGGCATTTCCTTGTTTAATTGTTATTTGTTTGTTTCTAGGTCCTTCATTGTTCATGGCTTTCACTAGTTTCCATAGTTTGTTTCCATCCCTGTCAAAATTCAGGTTTTCTGTTTTTTCCCTCCAACAATCTCTTGTTGTTTGATTTACTGTTCTTTTATATTTTGCTGAGATGGCTTTGAGAGAGATATTCGCTTCAATTGTTTGTTCTCTCTCTGCTGTCTTCCTAGCATCTTCAACTTTGTCCTCCAAACTTTGTAGTTCTTCAGTCCAGTATGGTTTGTAATTTTTCCTCGCTCCTCTAGGAATGGACTCAGTGGCTGCCTGTATTATCGCTCTGTTTAGACTTTCCACCATTTGCTTTATGTTGCCATATCGTGTATTTATGTTTTCACAATATTTGTCTGTTAGTATGGCAAATCTGTCCCAATCTGCTCGTTTGTAATTCCAGCGGGGCAAGGGCTTTGCTCCTGTGGAACATACTCCATATTCATTACAAGCTTGATTGGTCTGTGGTCACTACCTGCTAATTGGTCCAGCACATGGCGATCGATTTTGTGGAGGATGTCTCCTGTGCAGAAAGCTAAGTCTGGAGTAGAAGTGGTAAGCCATCTTCTGGAGTAGAAGCTCGGTGTGTCATCCGCTTTGTTGAGTAGATGGAGATTTGAGTCTATTTCCCAGTCCTCCAATTCATCTCCTCTTTTGTCAGTATCTGGGTATCCCCATCTTTCTGAACGGCTATTAAAGTCTCCGACAATAATGCAGTTTGTGTCAGTTATTTTCATGTTTGAGAGTGTAAGGTCCTTATCTGCTGGGCTATACAGATTGTAGATTCTTATTTTCACGTCCTTTATCATTATATCAACACCTATAATTTCCGTTTGGTTGTCAGAGATCACAGATACTTCGCTTGCAAGGTATTGTATTTCGTGTAAGTATTAGAACTCCTCCTTTGTGTCCTTCGCGGTCGAAACGTGTGGCCTGATATCCTCTGACTGAGAATTTGTGATTGGCGTTGAGGTGTGTCTCTTGAATGCATGCCACATCTATTCTATCTTTATGAAGACGCTGTGTTAGGGAGTCTTTCTTCTTGTAAACTCCTTCGGCATTCCACTGTAGTATGTTGAGTGTCCGGGGTATTTGGTCAATAGCTCTTAACCTACTCCTCTGTGCCTTGACTCCACAGCACAGGGGAAGGTGACCACCAGTAGTCATGGGTGGACCCCCTCGAGGCAGGGGGCCCGGCACTATCACCGCCTGATGGGACTTCACGGGATTAGCACCATATCGATTAATTTTGATTTGTGACATCATGAATTAAGTTACGTTGCACTGCTTTGTCAAGCCTGTGGCTCAGTACATCCGATTTCGACAAGCATTTATTCGGGATGCTTTCCCTAGCCTTTGACTGTCCCCAGTCTACCTACAAGGCAGCAGGTTTCACGTTGCACTGCTTTGTCAAGCCTGTGGCTCAGTACATCCGATTTTCGACAAGCATGTATTTCGGGGTGCTTTCCCTAGCCTTTGACTGTCCCCAGTCTACCTACAAGGCAGCAGGTTTGTGTGTCTCTTCGTCTGGTCCCTCTCCCTTGACCTGTCCGACATGGGTGGCCCTACCAGTAGCTGTGCTACCGTCGGCATAGCTCTTGGGGTCATTGGGACGCACAAGCCCCTCTACCTCGTCACGGTGGACACACAGCAGAGGGGATCTGGTTATTCCATAATCAATAGTTGTTCTACAGAAGAATGATGAAAACACTGTGGACAGACAGAAAAGTAATGAAAATATTTTCAAAGATGTTAACTCACAAAGAGAACTGTTTACTCGGATAAGAAGGCAGTCAACATTCTTTAGCATATCATGAGAGGGGGAAAGCTGGGGTATGCTGTGCCAACAGGAAAGCTAGAGGGGTAGAGAGGTAGAGGGAAACCAAGGCAAAAGATGCTAGACAGTCTGACATCATGGCTTGGAGGAACACTGGTATCAGAAATGATTGGCAAAGCTGTGAATAGACATGCTCATCAAAGCCATCAAGTGTCGTTTCACTGAATTCTGAAAACAAACTTCTTCTTCAGTCCTTTATCCCTGTCATCAAAGCCACACAGCATGGACTAGAAGAAGATTAGTAGTAGACAAGACAAGGCCGTGGACAGACATGATCACCAAAGCCACACAGCATGGACTATAAGAAGTAATAAACTCATCTGTGTGTTACCTGGCCCTTAATGAAAAGCAAAGAATAGTAGCACTTAATCCACCATGTGTGTCGTAGAAGGTAATAAAAGATGGCTGGCTTTAGCTTCAAAATCCAGCCAACCATGAACTTCGGGCAACCTGGAGTAAGTTGATTGACAGCCTATGTCTCAATGGGGAATAAGGAGCGATAGAAGACCACATAACCAATGATTATAATCATATAATATAAACAACTTCATTCAAATATGTGATGACAAAGAGGAGTGGACAGCAATGATCATCAATGTCCGTTGCAAGCCAGACAGCAAATGAACATACCCGAGGTGTGATTCTGTTCCCACATGTTGCACAGCTGAATGGCTAAAGAAGCATTCTCTGCTTGTTTGGCTCCAGCAATGCCCAGTTGAATGTTTTGTCTTTTCACACATTCCCTGGACATTTCAGCCGCTAAGTAAAGAGGAATCTGAAAGCATCAAAATGGAAGCATGTGAACATATATACGCCAACGAAGAAGAAGAAACAGAATGGGGAAAAATCAACATAACAGAACAATTCATCAAGTGTCGTTTCACTGAATTCTGAAAACAAACTTCTTTAGTCCTTTATCCCCTGTTGGAGTGTAGGCACTGAACCAACTCGTGCCAGGCTGTCGAGTCTTGTGCTATCTACTGAAGCTTGCTTCATGCCCTCACCATATTTCTCAGATCTGTCTGTAATTCTATTCTCCATGTGATTTTAGGTTTCCTTCTATTTCATTTGCCCTGTGGGTTCCAGTAGGACTTTCACTTCTAGTAATAAAATGTCCCCTGGTCTCTGGGTAGTGAGATCGGACGTCCGCGTGTATTGTTGCGTACGTTAAAAATCCCTTGGCAGTTGGAAATCGAAATAAGAGTAGCCTAACAGTGCTGCCCGGGCAAAATTTCAAGTTTAAAATCTACCCAAAGTATTTCAGGATCCTCGCCGGTGCTACGGAGTTCATGCCTTGAGTTGAGTTTCTCCAGACTCAGGTTTGAGTTAGGATGGAAAACGGAGCACTTATGGGTTAAAACATGTGCTGTGATGTTGATCCATCGACTAAACATAACTAAACTGGACTTTCTCTGCTGGAGACCGTGGAGGGGGGGGGGGGGGTGGGGGGGGGGTTGTGTCACCTACCAGTTCCTTTACCCCTGGAGTACTAGAGACATGGGGACCACATACCAGTTCCTCTACTCTAGCAGTGCTAGAGACATGGGTCCACATACCAGTTCCTCTACTCTTAGGAGTGACTAGCGGGACATGGGGACACATACCAGTTCCTCTACCCTGGAGTGCAAGAGACCATGGGTCAACACCTATACCAGTTCCTCTACCCTGGAGTACTAGAGACATGGGGACACATACCAGTTCCTCTACCCTGGAGTGCTAGAGACATGGGGACACATACCAGTTCCTCTACCCTGGAGTACTAGAGACATGGGGACACATACCAGTTCCTCTACCCTGGAGTACTAGAGACATGGGTACACATACCAGTTCCTCTACCCGGATACTAGAGACATGGGGACACATACCAGTTCCTCTACCCTGGAGTACTAGAGACATGGGGACACATACCAGTTCCTCTACCCTAGAGTGCTGGAGACATGGGGACACATACCAGTTCCCCTACCGTGGAGTGCTAGAGACATGGGGACACATACCAGTTCCTCTACCCTAGAGTGCTGGAGTCATGGGGACACATACCAGTTCCTCTACCCTGGAGTGCTAGAGACATGGGGACACATACCAGTTCCTCTACCCTAAAGTGCTGGAGTCATGGGGACACATACCAGTTCCTCTACCCTAGAGTGCTAGAGACATGGGGACACATACCAGTTCCTCTACCCTAGAGTGCTGGAGACTGGGGACACATACCAGTTCCTCTACCCTAGAGTGCTAGCGACATGGGGACACATACCAGTCCTCTACCCTAGAGTGCTGGAGTCAGGGGACACATACCAGTTTCCTCTACCTAGAGTGCTGGAGTCATGGGGACACATACCAGTTCCTCACCTAGAGGTGGGAGACATGGGGGGACACATACCAGTTCCTCTACCTAGAGTGCTAGAGACATGGGGACACATACCAGTTCCTCTACCCTGGAGTGCTAGAGACATGGGGACACATACCAGTTCCTCTACCCTAGAGTGCTAGAGACATGGGGACACATACCAGTTCCTCTACCCTAGAGTGCTGGAGTCATGGGGGACACATTACCAGTTCCTCTACCCTGGAGTGCTAGAGACATGGGGGGACACATACCAGTTCTCTACCCTAGAGTGCTAGAGACATGGGGACAATACCAGTTCCTCTACCCTAGAGTGCTGGAGACATGGGGACACATACCAGTTCCTCTACCCTGGAGTGCTAGAGACATGGGGACACATACCAGTTCCTCTACCCTGGAGTGCTAGAGACATGGGGACACATACCAGTTCCTCTACCCTAGAGTGCTGGAGTCATGGGGACACATACCAGTTCCTCTACCCTGGAGTGCTAGAGACCATGGGGGACACATACCAGTTCTCTACCCTAGAGTGCCTGGAGACATGGGGACAATACCAGTTCCTCTACACTGGAAGTGCTAGAGGACAGGGGACACAACCAGTCCTCTACCCTGGAGTGCTAGAGAGACATGGGGACACATACCAGTTCACTACCCGGAGTACTAGCGACATGGGGACACATACAGTTCCTCTACCCTGGAGTACTAGAGACATGGGGGACACATACCAGTTCCTCTACCCTGGAGTACTAGAGACATGGGGACACATACCAGTTCCTCTACCCTGGAGTGCAAGAGACATGGGTACACATACCAGTTACTCTACCCTGGAGTACTAGAGACATGGGGACACATACCCGTTCCTACCCTGGGAGTGCAAGAGACAGGGGACACTACCAGTTCCTCTACCCTGGAGTATAGAGACATGGGGACACATACCAGTTCCTCTACCCTGGAGTGCTAGCGACAGGGGACACATACCAGTTCTTCTACCTGGAGTACTAGAGACATGGGGACACATACCAGTTCTTCTACCTGGAGGAGTATAGAGACATGGGGACACATAACCAGTTCTTCTACCCTGGAGTACTAGAGACATGGGGACACATACCAGTTCCTCTACCCTAGAGTGCTAGAGACATGGGGACAAATACCAGTTCCTCTACCTGGAGTACTAGAGACATGGGGACACATACCAGTTCCTCTACCCTGGAGTACTAGAGACATGGGGACACATACCAGTTCTTCTACCCTGGAGTACTAGAGACATGGGGGAGACATATCAGGGGGGAGTCATATCTGTCAGCTAGGAATAGCAGATATGCCACTTAAATGTGAATATTAAATAAATAATACTGACATATCTCGTCTATTATAATGTGGCAAAATCATACCTGAATTTCATGAGCTCGCTCAGCAAAAAAATCCAATGCTGTTCGTTCATGTGGAAACAGTCACAGCTGGACGGCCAGGTCTGTGGATACATTACGAACACTCACAGGTTCATGCTTTGCAAAAACACATGACATTTTTCTATTAATTGGCCAAAAATTCTTTGGGAAATTGATTCAATGAATCACATCTTGGAACTATGGTTTCTAAACAATATGAACATTTAGATATGTAAAGGAATCAGGTTTGTGCTTGCTAACAAAGAAGGCGCCACTGCATCTTGGCATAAAGTGCCCAGTACCTGTAAGACAACAGTTCTGTTAGTTAGTTAGTTAGTCGACAGATCATCCTCGTTGCACATCGAACCATTCAGTCCATAAGTGCTCGGATCCCCTCCTCAGCAAATCCCGCAGCGTGTAGCGGCTAACGACGCCAGTTCTGTGTTGGTTTATCAATCTTCTTTGGCTTCCTGCGTAGTGTTCTTGTTTGGCCACCCCTCTTTTAATTTGCTGCTCCTGCAGTCTGGCCATTGTAGATTCACAGTCATCACTTGGTTCTCGCAAAAGTCTCACTTCTCGTAGAGCATTCAGAATGTCAGCCTGGTCCATGGCGCGTCCGCCCTCCACAGTAGCCTCACCTGCGAGCTTGTCAGCCCGCTCATTTCCTTGTACTCCCGCATGACCTGGCACGAAGATGAAACTAATCTTTGCCAGCCGAGACCGCTTCAGAGGCAGCAACCATTCTCTTCGGATCGACCCCTCCTCTATCCTCTTGATCATGTTCATTGAGTCGCTAAGGAAACAAGCCCTAGTGAATGTCTGTGTCTCGAGCCATGTTATTGCTTTACTTACTGCCATGACTTCCATGGTCAGGCTACTTGTGGTTTCAGTGAAAGCACCAGAGTCCTCCTTCACAATTCTCCCTCCGGCCCGAGCTGTAAAGGCCCATGAGCTTCTCACATGTCGGACGACCGACCCATCTGTGTAGATGACCGCGTCACCGTCTAGCGAATTCTCGAAAATCAACGCTTGTACTTCAGCCTCAACAGCAGCCGGATTTTCTTGTCTGTATTTTCTATCTAGTTGGATGCAAACTGAAAAGGATGTGCAGAAGTCTGTTGGCACTTGCACCCACTCCTCGCCAGGTTCTAAGTCCTCAAGTGAACACACCTGTTGAAGAATGTCTTCGGCTTGACCCATCCACGACCGTCCTCTTTTTAACCTGCTGCCCTTCACCTTCCTAATTTCACTATGCAGTGGATGTTGTGTGTTTGCGTTAATTCTGAGGTAGGCGCGTGCCCTGCAAACTTGTATTCTCTCTTCAATGGTTGGAAAATCAAGAAGGTAGCGCATCGCCCTGCATGCTGTATCTCTTGTACATCCAAGAATAATGCGCATAGCTTCATTCTGTATCCTTTCCATCCTTTCTATCTGCTTATGGCTGAGAGTCAGGATTGCCATTGCATACTCCAAAACAGACATGACCAGCCCCTCGTACAGAAGACATAGATGGCGCTGCTCACAGTTTGCTGCCGCCATCACCCGCATCGCTGCCAAACCCCGCTTGGCCTTTGTTATCACCTGGTCTATGTGCACATTATAAGCAAGGCTTCGATCAAACCGTATCCCCAGGTAATTCATTGCCTGCGTTCTTTCCACCGTCTCTGAACACAGCATTACAGTTGGTGTTGGATTGTTGACAATATGATTATTCAACGAGAACCAAGTCACTGTTGCCTTTGTTGGGTTGACCATTGCCCCAGCTTCATCACACCAAGTACTTATGCGATTGAGTTCGGTTTGTAGTTCCACAGCAACCTCCTCTCTATCCTTACCCTGACGATACACTAAAACATCATCGGCATACGACAATGTCCTGCCAGGTCCAGTGATCTGCTCACTGGTGATTCTCACTGTGTAGGCGTTGAACAGTACCGGAGATAATGGCTGATCCCTGTGGTAGGCCAGGATATATTGTTGTTGGTTCCGAAGTCCAACTGCCACATCTAAAACTACTTTCCGTTGGTAGAGGGCTGCAGCGATCCAACTAAGGAGGAATGGACTTACGTTTAGTTCAAGAAGCTGAAACATTAAAAAATCCAGTGGTACTCTGTTGTATGCGTCCTCAAGATCAATCGCTGCAGCAACGGTTTCAGTGCCTGCGTGGAAACCTTCATAGACATCCTGGGCAAAGACTGCTGCATTGGTCCATGGTTTCTCTTTTTGGACGGTACCCACCCAGGGTAGGTGGGAAAACACCTTGCCTCTCTAGTTGGCTTGATATTTTCCTGGCAATTACCTTCTCCAGCAGCTTGCCTATTGTATTCTGCATGGTTATAATTCGATATCCCTGAATTTTTTTTGTGGTCTTTGTCAGGCCTTCGGCAAGGGAATCAGATAGCTGTGTAACCATTCCTCCTTGATGCTAGCACTCCCTATACTGTTGTTGTACATGTCTGCTAATTTCATCTAGCTCATTGTCGGTACACCTATTTATGTCCGTCGTATCTTATGCCATCAGGACCTGGAGCACTGTTTTTTGATCGTCGAAGCAAGCCCTGATTTGCACAAAGCCAACTTCAGAGATGGTTTGGTGGATGTGAATCATCTTGACAGATTGACTTTAACTCTTAAGTTCTGGTTGCATAGCGTTCGTCGATTGCTAAAGCCCTGAAAAGCTAATGTGTCTTCAAAGGAGGTTGGTATAGAGACTGTTCTCCTGACAGTACCAAAGTGCCCACCTGCACATGGACTGCGTGACAGAACTCTCGTTCCCATTCCAAAGCCCAGACCACCAGTGGGGATGTGGAGACAGGTAGTAGAAACATTTACACATGGAAGCATAGATCAGAACGTAACAAGGTCATGATGATTCAGCACAGCACAAGCAGCTAGCGATCAGGCTGAGGTTGTTCATGTTTCCTCCAAGTGAGCTTTAGGAATGTCAATGTTAACTGACTCCAACCCAATGCCCAGGTTAGACAACTTCATTAGATAAAAATTTATTGTATTTTGGCAAACCAACGGGCTAATAATCCGAGAACTTAATTCATGTGCCCCATGTGTAATAAGGTTGGAGAAATAAGAATACTTTAATGCACATTGCAACAAAAGATAGAGAACACAGCACTTACCATGAGCTATGTTACCCCTGTCTTTAAAAAACACCTCGCTACTGCACAAGTAATCTAACGTGAAGGGGTGACAGGCGGATAAAACCCAGGGGTGCAATTAACTGGAGACTCTTGCCTTTAACATTCAACCATTAAATGACAGAAGTTTCACCCGGGTGATTAAACCTACTGGTATAATGGTTTTAGTGCACCTACTGCCAAGACAGAGGTCCAAGTTCACAGCCAGAGCAGAAGCAGGGTCTATCATACGGCTGTGGTGTCAAAACCAGCTTCATGAAACATAGGTATCAGGAATTTTTTTTTTTTTTTTTTTTTGCATTTACTCATCAGAAATCAAGCTGAGTCTAGACATGTGCTACTACTCTAGGCACAGGACTGATTTTTGCATGTGGGTTAGCTTCCCATTACAAAGTCCCTCACCATCAAGTGAATCCACGACGACTTCTGAGGGTACCAGATGATGTTCAGTATATAATTCTATGAGCATGTCTGGGAAGGGGAAGACAAAGAAGGGTACACACCACCTAGTGTGTCCATTGGCCTTAGAATATGTGAAAGGGCCTAACAATCCATCCCCCCATGACAGTACCGACCATGGAAATACTCCACATTATGTTACAATTGTAAACCATGAAACACTTCCCAAGATGAAAATCTATCAATAAAGACATATTTTAAAAAACTGGTTCTCTGTGGAAAAGGCCCTTTGTTTCATACTAAGAAGGTTGAGGGTTCATTCTCAGACTCTCAGCTCATGGGCAGAATTGTTTGGAGACCCCAGTTTTGCTGGAGCTACAGAGTTTGTGCGCTGTGCAATGCTTTCGACAGGCCACTCTTCGGAAAGACTGAGCCATACGAGATAGAATCCAGTGAAATGAAGTTGATGTCCTTGCCGTTAACCCATTTTTTAAAGATTAACAGCTTTAGAAGACATTCTGTATTTCTGTACTCACATTATGAATACTACTGTCCGTAACTATTACCTTGAATATTCCGCCTGTTCCATGAAATGTCTGTGATCGTGTTACCCAGAAGTGCAGTGTGGTCTAACCCCAAGGATTGTCAATCCACACACAACTGGCCTCCGAAAGACGTTGGTGCTGTCAAACTACCCCCAATGCCCACTTCCATGACGGCAACATCCACACTTTCCGACAAGAAAACACATGAAGGGAAAGTAACTGTAAGAAAGGCAAAATATGGCGGCATTCCCCCTCCATCGTCAGCACCCCCTCCGATCTAAAGAACGAGCAAGAATGAAATGCCATTTAAAATACAATTAACAAGTGCCTAAATTTCATCATCATTACACCATCACCACCAAGTGCCTTGCGAGGACAAATCATGGCCCTCACAGTTCCTCAATTCTGCGGTTAACCAACGAAATAACCCACCCCCCCCCCCCCCCCCACCCCCCCCCCCCCCCCCCCCCCCCCCCCCCCCCCCCCCCCCCCCCCCCCCCCCCCCCCCCCCCCCCCCCCGCCCCCCCCCCCCCCCCCCCCCCCCCCCCCCCCCCCCCCCCCCCCCCCCCCCCCCCCCCCCCCCCCCCAAAAAAAAAGCACTAACACTACATGACAGAATGGATGTTGCAAGCTAGACAGCATTCATCAGCACACAACAATAAAAAATAAAAACATCTTTATTTTATTAAATGTTTATTTTACAAACACACATTTACTGTAC
Organism: Cepaea nemoralis; assembly: GCA_014155875.1. Taxonomy (NCBI): domain Eukaryota; kingdom Metazoa; phylum Mollusca; class Gastropoda; order Stylommatophora; family Helicidae; genus Cepaea; species Cepaea nemoralis. Next base: position 16,510 of record JACEFZ010004713.1, read on the forward strand.
TTTAACCCATATCATTTTATTTATTAGAATATAAAAGTTAGTTGCATATCCTTTACAGGATGTTAAGTCAACACCAGCATGTTGTGCTGTTGTGATCTCTTGACAAGTTTACGTTCAGTAGTTTACCATTGCTTTCTGAATGACCAGCACCTATACCATTTTGTAAAAAAAACCACCGCAAGCTGTCTTCTGCCAAATCGTCTGCAGCTGTGTTTTTGAACACGATTATATGGGATTACGAACTGCGTCCGTAACTCCTTCGCCACAGAGCCTGCATATCAGAATATATAACACAAAAATAAATTACTCTTTCACACACACTGGGCATATGGTGCAAGACACATTTAGTTAGATTAATCGGCTCTCAGTGGATGACATGGTCAGTATCACGTGGACCCCCTTTACCTCCCTAAACATTTCCTGGTAACCCATTCAGCCGTCAGTGTTGGCCTAAATGGTGTCATGACCTGTCTGGGTCATAAGTTGAGGGCCGTGACATTAACAATACTGTACACTGAAACACAAATAGCACCAGGAATGCAATCCCTGAACCCACACGAGAAGGAGCATACAAGTGAGCTGAGAAACCAGCTCGAGGGCATTCAGGGCAGATCTGTCAACGAAGACAGATCAGTGTTCAAGCCCGTTGGCTGTCCAATGGCGTGCTCCATTAGGGTTAAGCTACAGCTCATTTTAGTTATGTTTAATTGAAGTTATTATTTATTAGCATACTGGTGAAATGTTTCAGTGATTTATTCATTGATGTGTGTAGTTGATAGCAATGTTTCAAGATTTACTAAATTAGCTTTTGTTGGTGTCATGTCATGGAAAGTTCGTTGTTATTGTGGAATAAGTTGGTAACGTTCAAGAAGTTGAGGTGGTAAATGTATTCCGAAAGAAAGACTATGAACAAACAAACTTTATTTTCAAAGGGTCACAAATTGGGCATGGAGGCCCATCTTACATTCAGCCCTTTCAGCCAAAGGTAGCAGCATAGATAAATAGAACAGAATGCACCTAGAACCTTGCCAAGAGAACTATATCCCCTATTCATGGGAGCCACCATATATATGAGACATCTCTGTATTACACAACACCAGTCTTCTACCTCCTCCACTCCCTGACAGCCACAGATTGTATATGACCTGGACCCGTACAGACCACTTCTCCCACACAGTGCCGATTGGTTTATATAAATATGGGTCTAGCACAAGTCTCAATGTGCTTTAAGATGTGTGAAAGGCTTCTTTACTCTATTATTTTAATATTTAACACACCCCAGACATACAATTACATATTACCATATTCAACACTCTACATACTATGCCCAACAAAACCCCAAGAATATCCAACATTCCATTACCTCATCAACAATTATTAAACACAACCAACAATACTTTGCCTACATACAGTAATCCTCTAGACGTCCTACCATATAAAATATTCCCAGCACATATCCAAAACCCCATTACAACACCCAGCATTCTCATAGATTCAACACTCAATTTCCAAACCCTGTACTCCCCCCCTCATATCAATTACTATACCCCATACTCCCCAACCATCGTACCCGTACTCCTAAACACATCCAAACACCCAATTATCGTACCTGTACTCCACCCACACATCCAAACCCAAGTACCATATCCTATACTCCAGCCCACACATTCAAACCCCCCAATTACCATACCCTGTACTCCCTACACCCACAACACCCAATTTTCATACCCTATAACAACAACATCCCCACACATCCAACAGCAGGTTACTCCCTCCAGTACTCCCCACCCATATTTGACACAACATTACCATACCCAATGCCCAATTACCATAGACCATTTTCAATTTTCCATATCCAACTACCATAAACCAACTTCCAAACCCAACACCCAATTACCATAGACCAAGTTAAAATTGCCATACCCAACACCCAATTACCATACCCAACAGTCCATGCTATCTCTGGTAATCCCACACATATCTAGCCATCATTATCAAACATAGTAGAAACAATCGTTAATCCACAAATCCTAGCCTGACATACAAACTCATATATATGGAATTGACAAATATAATAAACAAGGGCATATCTGATAAGTGACCGGGGACTAATGCAACCAGATGAAACCAGAATTAGTAATCTTAAACGTTAAAGCATGCAGGGAACAGTGATTAAAAAGTAGGTCAAACTATACCCACAGCTCAGGAAAACAAGAAGCATACTTACTAAACATGGAGGAGTGTTGACATGTGTATCATTTCTACAAGAACATTGATTCTCTCCGTCTCTCTCATGTATTTGTTTTAAAAGTGTAAGTTTGTATTGAATGGTATGGTGGAGGTTTGGGTAGGTGGGTGTCTGTATTTGTTTTGGAAAAGGTGTGTATGTTTGTGAGTGTATATTTGTGTGTACACTGTCTGAACATCATGTATGTGTGCATGTTTTCTTGGTCAAATGATGCTAAAAGAGTCACATGGTCAGTACAATACTGGCCACCTATTCTCCGCCTCCCTCCAAAAATGAATGTCCTGGTACCTAGTTATGAGGCCAACCACAAAGCAAGTACCCACCTAGATTGCAGATTGAGCGGAACGCCAGCGAGTGCACTAACCACCTGCTACCACATTTCCTCATCTTCTAACACAAATTGCAATAAAAACACGGGTCAAACGTGATGAGCGTACCTGTGTCTGGGTTGTCTCCAGGCTGTCGTAGACCCTCCAGAAGTATGTGCTAAACAAATCCTGGCTGATGGGGCGTTCCATTGATCCGTATCCTCCTCTGTACTTCAATCATGTGAGGGGAGGTAAAACAGGCCTGTTTGTAGCCACGAGCATGCAGGATTCTCTCACAGAAGGCGCACGTGGAACTTTACCTTAGTCCCACTGACGTGAATCACAGACAGCTTGTCCACATCCTCCATCTGAAATATGTCAACTTATTGAACTTGCCAACACAAATATATTGTCTACATTAATCTGTCTACACAAATTAGTCAATGTCTAATCCGTCTATACAAATATAGTCTATGTCTAAATTTGTCTACAAAAGTGTGGTCTATGTCTCCATTCACCTACATAATTATCTACAAAGTAGTTCCGTCTATGTCTCATTCACCTACATAATAAATTATCTACAAGTACTTCAGTCTAGCTCCAGTTCACCTACATAATTATCTACAAGTACTTCAGTCTATGTCTCATCACTACATAATTATCTACAAGTACTTCAGTCTATGTCTCCATAAAAATTTAAACCAATTAAAAAAAATAGTTACAGCAATGTACAACATATAACAACTCACTACCACAATACAGCTCATAGGTCTGACGCTCACAATATCAGTCGTTCAGCTCACAACCACGGAGATTCACACAACGCCTTGCTCTCGACACACACGTCCGTTCAGATGTCCAGTCGCAGCGTGGTCTGCGATTAGCACACACACTGCCCACTGCCTCAGGTGGGGTCACGTGGCTTTGCGTTGTCTGTCGTCAGCGCTGGTCGCGTGTCAGGTAAGAAACTTGCCAGCCGACAACTCTTGTCCGCCGGGCGCCGTAACGATGTTGCTGCTAGGCTCTGACAGTACCCCATGTGCACCTTGTGACATAATCTGTGTCTTCTTTTTGCTAATTGTTAAACCAAATTCAGAACAAGCATTGGAGAATGCAGATAGTAGACATTGCAATTCTTCCTCAGAGTGGGTCGTAACTGCAGCATCATCTGCAAAAAGCAACTCTCTGATCAGTACCCTCCTAATTTTGGTCTTAGCCTTCAATCTCTGAGCATTGTAGAGGCCGCCATCTGAGCGTGAGTGAATGTATATACCACCATCCTGATCATGAAATGCATATTTCAGTAGAAGTGAAAAGTATATTCCAAAGAGGGTGGGAGCTAGTACACAACCTTGCTTAACTCCACTCTTGATTTCAAATTCTTCAGAAGTTGCACCATCAAACTTGATTATACCCTTCATGCCTGTGTGGAACGATTCCACAATGGACAGAAGAGTTGGTGGGCAGCCAATCTTCTTTAGTGCCTTGAACAGACCCTCACGACTGACCAAATCAAATGCCTTTGTGAGGTCGATGAAGGCAATAAACAGTGGTTGATTCTGTTCACGGCATTTTTCTTGCATTTGTCGCAATGAGAATATCATATCAGTGGTAGACCGGTTCTGTCGAAAGCCACACTGTGATTCGGGGTAGACTTGATCTCCTAGGACTTGAAGTCTGCGCAGAACAATTCTGGCAAATACTTTTCCAACAATACACAGAAGTGAGATACCCCTATAGTTGTTGCAGTCGCTCCGATCGCCCTTGTTCTTGTACAGTGTTATGATGCTTGAATCTTTGAAATCCTGTGGGACTTGTCCTTCACGCCAGCATAGCTCTATTAGCTGGTGGATCTGTAGAGTGAGTGTGTCTTGCCCACTCCTGATAACCTCTATTGGAATCCCATCCTTACCTGGAGCCTTGCCAGATGCAAGTTCATTTATAGCACACTTAACTTCTGTTATGGTGGGAAGTGTGTCCAGGTGGTCAAGAGTTGGTAGAGCCTCTATGGCGTTGAGGGCATCATCCGCTAGTTTGGTCTCACTTGAGTAAAGCTCCAAATAGTGCTCTACCCATCTGTCCATCTGCTGTTTCTTATCAGTGATGATTTCTCCAGTCAAGGTTTTCAATGGTGCACTTCTTTTGATCGCTGGACCGCAGGCTTTCTTTATTCCTTCATACATGCTTCTTATGTCTCCCTTATCACTTGCGATTTGAATGGACTCACATAACTTGATCCAATAATCATTTGCACACTGCCTGGCAGCCTTTTGCACATCCTTCCTAGCTTGCCTAAGCTCACTCAGAGTGTTACGCGTTGGTCTTTCCTTGTTTCTTAAGAGAGCTTTCTTCTTCTTATCAATCAAGGGCTGCAGAGTCTCGCTGTTGGCCGCAAACCAGTCCTGCCTCTTATGATCCACAGTGCCGTAAACCCCTACGGCAGTTTTATAAAGAGTTTCCTTAATTTGACCCCACTTTTCATTTACTGTACAATTTTCTGGTGTATCAGTGAAAGCGTCTTCAAGTTGCTGTTGAAACTGAAAGCACTTTTCAGGATCATGAGTGTTAATAATATTAATCCTGAGGCTAGATTTGTGTTTAGCTGTGTAGATTCTCTTTGGTCTCAGTCTAACCCTTGCAACAACCAAAGAATGATCCGTATCACAGTCAGCACTGTGGTAACTACGAGTCAATGATATATGGTTCAGATGTTGTCTCCGTGTGATGATGAAGTCCAGCTGGTGCCAATGGCCGGATCTTGGATGTTTCCATGTGACCTTATGCATCTCTTTTGTTTTAAAAAAGGAGTTTGTAATACATAGGTCATTACTGGTGCAATGCTCCAGCAGCCTTTGCCCATTTCCATTCATGCGACCGATGTTGTATTTTCCAAGGCACACTGGCCATGAACTCGAGTCCTTGCCCACACGAGCATTGAAATCACCGAGCATATAAATGTAGTCAGATTTTGGAACTGCCTTGATCACGGAGTCTAACTCCTCATAGAACGAATCCTTCACATCATCAGAGGAATCGAGTGTCGGTGCATATGCAGTAATAATGGTGGCAAACCCACAAGAGGTTGCCAAGCGCAGGGATAATAGTCTTTCATTTCCTCCTGCTGGAATTTCAATCATTCCCAGTAGCGAATTCTTCACTGCAAAGCCCACACCGTGTTGCCTTTTTTCTGCCTGCCCTCTACCCTTCCAGAAAAAGGTGTAGTTGTTTTCCCTGAGTGACCCTTCCTCAGCGAGGCGAGTCTCCTGCAGGCCAGCAATATCAATGTTTAGACGATTGAGTTCGGCATCAATCACAGCCGTTTTTCTCACATCGTCAATATTGGTCAAGTCAGTGGAAAATCCTGGACACATGGTTCTCACGTTCCAGGTTGCAAGCCGTAGCTTGAGGTTTCTATTTTTATTTTTGTTTGTACCTGGTGCATTGGTTTTACAGCCTGCGATTCAGATTTTGTCCTAGCCCCAAGCACCCATTGAAGCAGGCAGGCTGTGGCGGATCAGCACCCAATTGGCTGGGGGCTGCCCAGCTTGAGGCGGGCGGTAGCTGATCAGTGACACCTATAGGTGTCTCCCACCGTCAGAGGCAACGCGTGGCGCCCCATGTCTACGCCAACTGACAAGGACTTATAACCCGTAACAGTTGCCTCTCGCTTTGATTCCGAGACCAGTTAAGACCAGGGATGGAGTTATTGCCTCTCCATAGCACAAAGCCTGGGCTAAAATATAGAGATCATGTGTTGCCCATGCAGCATGATCCCTCTCTCGGCCTGCCTAGTTTACTCCAGAGGAAAGGTAACACCCCTACATCTGGAACAAGACAAGCTGCAGAAGCTGCCGGATCAGCAAAGCAATGCTCTAACTGTCCGCCTGTCGGAGCTTCGATCCTAGACCAGTCGCCAACCAAGGCTTAGGGCCTGGTCTGCCCTGCCATGACATTTTGTCTTTAGCTTGCATTTCCTCGCACCAGGGTAAGGCTTGTACCCTTCCAATTGCGCTCTTCCGCCCGAAGCCGTTGGCACAATGTGGGGTGTCAGGTTTGGTAAGGAGCGATAGAAGAACATATAAGCAATGATTATAATCATATAATATAAACAACTTCATTCAAATATAAGATGACAGAGAGAAGTGGACAGCAATGATCACCAATGTCCGTTGCAAGCCAGACAGTAAATGAACATACCCGAGGTGTGATTCTGTTCCCACATGTTGCACAGCTGAATGGCTAAAGAAGCATTCTCTGCTTGTTTGGCTCCAGCAATGCCCAGTTGAATGTTTTGTCTTTTCACACATTCCCTGGACATTTCAGCCGCTAAATAAAGAGGAATCTGAAAACATCAAAATGGAAGCATGTGAACATATATACGCCAATGAAGAAGAAGAAACAGAATGGAGGAAAATCAACATAACAGAATAATTCATCAAGTGTCGTTTCACTGAATTCTGAAAACAAACAAGTCCTTTATCCCCTGTTGAAGTGTAGGCACTGAACCAACTTACGCCAGGCTGTCCCATCTTGTGCTATCTACTGAAGCTTGCTTCATGCCCTCACCATATTTCTCAGATCTGTCTGTAATTCTCTTCTCCATGTGATTTTAGGTTTCCTTCTATTTCATTTGCCCTGTGGGTTCCAGTAGGAGGACTTTCACTTCTAGTAATAAAATTTTCCCTGGTCTCTGGGTAGTAAGATCGGACGCCTGTGTGTGTTGTTGCGCACATAAAAAATCCCTTGGCAGTTGGAAATCAAAAAAGAGCAGCCTAACGGCGCTGCCCGGGCAAAATTTCGAGTTAAAAATCTACCCAAAGTATTTCAGGATCCTCGACGGTGATACGGAGTTCGTGCACTGAGCTGAGTTTCTCCAGACTCAGGTTTGAGTTAGGATGAAAACGGAGCACTTATGGGTTAAAACCGTGTGCCGTGATGTTGATCCATCGACTAAACTAACTAAACTAAACTGGACTTTCTCTGCTGGAGACGTGGGGGGTCACTTACAAGTTCCTCTACCCTGGAGTGCTAGAGACATGGGGACACATACCAGTTCCTCTACCCTGGAGTGCTAGAGACAAGGGGACACATACCAGTTCCTCATGGCTAGAGGAACTGGCATGTCTCTAGAGACATGGGGACACATACCAGTTCCTCTACCTGGAGTGCTAGAGATATGGGGACACATACCAGTTCCTCTACCCTGGAGTGCTAGAGACATGGGAACACATACCAGTTCCTCTACCCTGGAGTGCTAGAGACATGGGGACACATACCAGTTCTTCTACCCTGGAGTACTAGAGACATGGGGACACATACCAGTTCTTCTACCCTGGAGTACTAGAGACATGGGGACACATACCAGTTCCTCTAACCTGGAGTAATAGAGACATGGGGACACATACCAGTTCCTCTACCCTGGAGTACTAGAGACATGGGGACACATACCAGTTCCTCTAACCTGGAGTACTAGAGACATGGGGACACATACCAGTTCTTCTACCCTGGAGTACTAGAGACATGGGGACACATACCAGTTCCTCTAACCTGGAGTAATATAGACATGGGGACACATACCAGTTCTTCTACCCTGGAGTACTAGAGACATGGGGACACATACCAGTTCTTCTACCCTGAGTACTAGAGACATGGGGACACATACCAGTTCCTCTAACCTGGAGTACTAGAGACATGGGGACACATACCAGTTCCTCTAACCTGGAGTACTAGAGACATGGGGACACATACCAGTTCCTCTAACCTGGAGTAATAGAGACATGGGGACACATACCAGTTCCTCTAACCTGGAGTACTAGAGACATGGGGACACATACCAGTTCTTCTACCCTGGAGTACTAGAGACATGGGGACACATACCAGTTCCTCTAACCTGGAGTAATAGAGACATGGGGACACATACCAGTTCCCCTACCCTGAGTACTAGAGACATGGGGACACATACCAGTTCTCCTACCCTGAGTACTAGAGACATGGGGACACATACCAGTTCCTCTACCCTGGAGTACTAGAGACATGGGGAGACATACCAGTTCCTCTACCCTGGAGTGCTAGAGACATGGGGAGACATACCAGTTCCTCTACCCTGGAGTGCTAGAGACATGGGGACACATACCAGTTCCCCTACCCTGGAGTACTAGAGACATGGGGACACATACCAGTTCCCCTACCCTGGAGTACTAGAGACATGGGACACATACCAGTTCCCCTACCCTGGAGTACTAGAGACATGGGGAGACATACCAGTTCCTCTACCCTGGAGTGCTAGAGACATACCAGTTCCTCTACCCTGGAGTGCTAGAGACATGGGGAGACATACCAGTTCCCCTACCCTGGAGTGCTAGAGACATGGGGACACATACCAGTTCCCCTACCCTGGAGTACTAGAGACATGGGGACACATACCAGTTCCCCTACCCTGGAGTACTAGAGACATGGGGACACATACCAGTTCCCCTACCCTGGAGTACTAGAGACATGGGGAGACATACCAGTTCCTCTACCCTGGAGTGCTAGAGACATAGGGAGACATACCAGTTCTCCTACCCTGAGTACTAGAGACATGGGGACACATACCAGTTCCCCTACCCTGGAGTACTAGCGACATGGGGACACATACCAGTTCCCCTACCCTGGAGTACTAGTGACATGGGGAGACATACCAGTTCCTCTACCCTGGAGTGCTAGAGACATGGGGAGACATACCAGTTCCTCTACCCTGGAGTGCTAGAGACATGGGGAGACATACCAGTTCCCCTACCCTGGAGTGCTAGAGATATGGGGACACATACCAGTTCCCCTACCCTGGAGTACTAGAGACATGGGGACACTTACCAGTTCCCCTACCCTGGAGTGCTAGAGACATGGGGACACATACCCCTACTCTGGAGAACTAGAGACATGGGGACACATACCAGTTCCCCTACTCTGGAGAACTAGAGACATGGGGACACATACCAGTACCCCTACCCTGGAGTGCTAGAGACATGGGGACACATACCAGTACCCCTACTCTGGAGAACTAGAGACATGGGGACACATACCAGTACCCCTACCCTGGAGTACTAGAGGCATGGGGGAGACTTATCAGGGGGAGTCATATCTGTCAGCTAAGAATAACAGATATGCTACTAAAATGTGAACATTAACATAAATAATACTGACATATCTCGTCTATTATAATGTGGCAAAATCATACCTGAATTTCATGAGCTCGCTTCAGCAAAACCTCCAATGCTGTTCGTTCATGTGGAACAGTCACAGCTGGACGGCCAGGCTGTGGATACATTAAGATTACTTCACAGGTTTCATGCTTTGTAAAAACACATGACATTTTTTCTATAATTGGCAAAACATTCTTTTGGGGAAATTGATTTCAATGAATCACATCTTGGAACTATGGTTTCTAAACAATATGAACATTTAGATATGTAAAGGAATCAGGGTTGTGCTTGCTAACAAAGAAGGCGCCACTGCATTCCTGGCATAAAGTGCTCAGTCTCCTGTAAGACAACAGTTATGTGCACAAGCCAACTTCATGAGATGGTTGGTTGGATGTGAATTCCTCTTATGGGAATGTCCCGAATGCTGTGATGTCGGTTCCTAGATCAATCAATCAATCAAATCCTCTTGAAGACTGAGCTTTAACTCTTAAGTCTGGTGCATTGCTGTTCGAATCGCTAAAGCCCTGAAAAGCTCATGTGTCTTTCACAATGAGGTTGGTATAGAGACTGTTCCCCTGACTCAGTACTAAAGTGAGGTTGGTATAGAGACTGTTCCCCTGACTCAGTACTAAAGTGAGGTAGGTATAGAGACTGTTCTCCTGACTCAGTACCAAAGTGAGGTTGGTATAGAGACTGTTCTACTGACTCAGTACCAAAGTACGACCTCAACGTGGACTGCGTGACAGAGATCTCGTTCCCATGTCCAAGCCCAGAAACCAGTGGGGTGTGCGAGACAGGTAGTAGAACATTAGACATGAGAAGCATAGAACAGAACATAACCAAGTCATGATAATTCAGCACAGCACAAACAGCTGGGATCAGGCTGAGGCTGGTCATGTTTCCTCCATAGATGAGGCTTTAGGAATGTCAATGTTAACTGACTCCACCCAATGCCCAGACGGACAACTTCATTTGATAAAAATTTCTGTATTTTGTGCAAATACCAACTGGAGAATGATCCGAGAACTTATTCATGTGCCCATGTGTAATAAGGTTGGAGATAAGAATACTTATACATGCATCCATTGCAACAAAGATAGAGAACACAGCACTTATCCATGAGTCTATGTTACCCCTGTCTTTAAAAACACCTGCTACTGACACAAGTAATCTAACGTGACAGGTGACAGGCGGGATAAAACCCAGTGCAATTAACTGGAGACTCTTGCCTTTAACATTCAACCATTAAATGACAGAAGTTTCATCCAGGTTGATTCAACCTACTGGTATAATGGTTAGTGCACCTACCTGCTAAGACAGAGGTCCAAGTTCACAGCCAGAGCAGAAGCAGGGTCTATCATAAGGCTGTGGTGTCAAACCAGCTTCAGGAAAATAGGTATCATGATTTTTTTTTTTTTTTTTTTGGCATTTACTCACTCAGAAATCAAGCTGAGTCTATACATGTGCTACTACTCCTAGTGCACAGGACTGATTTTTGCATGTGGGTTAGCTTTCCCTATTACCAAAGTCCCTCACCATCAAGTAAATCCACGACGACTTCTGAGGGTACCAGATGATGTTCAGTATATTCTATGAGCTGTCTGGGAAGGGAAGACAAAGAAGGGGACACACCACCTAGTGTGTCACGGCCCAGAATATGTGAAAGCCTAACAATCCATACCCCCATGACAGTACTGACTATGGGATATACTCCACATTATGTTACAATTTGTAAACCATGAAACACTTCACAAGATGAAATCTATCAATAAAGACATATTTTTAACACTGGTCTCTGTGGCAAAGCCCTTTGTTTCATACTCAGAAGGTTGAGGGTTCATTCTCAGACTCACATTCAGCTCATGGGCAGAATTGTTTGGAGACCCCAGTTTTGCTGGAGCTACAGAGTTTGTGCACAGTGCAATGCTTTCGACAGGTCACTCTGCGGAAAGACTGAGCCATACGAGATAGAATCCAGTGCAATGAAGTTGATGCCCTTGCCGTTAACCCATTTTTTACAGATTAACAGCTTTAGAAGACATTCTGTATTTCTTCACTACACAATTATGAATACTACTGTCCGTAACTATTACCTTGAATATTCCTGCCTTGTTCCATGCAATGTCTGTGATCGTGTTACCCAGAAGTGCAGTGTGGTCTAACCCCAAGGATGTCACTCCACACACAACTGGCCTCCGAAAGAAGTTGGTGCTGTCAAACTGACCCCCAATGCCCACTTCCATGACGGCCACATCCACACCTTCCGACAAGAACACATGAAGGGAAAGAACTGTAAGAAAGGCAAAATATGGCGGCATTCCCCCTCCATCGTCAGCACCCACTCCGATCTAAAGAACGAGAGAGAATGAATGCCATTTAAAATGCAATTAACAAGTGCCTGGTTTAATCATCATTATCACCATCATCACCAAGTGCCTTGCTGAGGACAATTATGGCACTCCACAGTCCCTCAACGAATACCCCCCCCCCCCCCCCCAAGCACTAAGACACATGACAGAATGGATATTGTGGCTAGACATCCTTCATCAGCACACACCAATAAAAACATCTTTATTTTATTAAATGTTTATTTTATAAAAACACATTTACTGCACTTTAACCCATATCATTTTATCTATTAGAATATAAAAGTTAGTTGCATATCCTTTATAGGGTGTCGCAGTCAACACCAGCATTTTGTGCTGTTGTGACCCTCTTGACAAGTTTACGTTCAGTAGTTTACCATTGCTTTCTGAATGACCAGCACCCATACCATTTTGTAAAAAACCACAGCAAGCAGTCTTCTGCCAAATCACCTGCAGCTGTATTTTTGAACGCAAGTATACAGTATTACGAACTGTGTCCGTAACTCCTTCGCCACAGAGCCTGCATATTAGAATATATAACATAAAATAAATGACCCTTTTATACATACTGGGCATATGGTGCAAGACACATTTAGTTAGATTAATCGGCTCTCAGTGGATGACGTGGTCAGTATCACGTGGACCACCTTTACCTCCCTAAACATTTCCTGGTAACCCATTCAGCCGTCAGTGTTGGCCTAAATGGTGTTATGACCTGTCTGGGTCATAAGTAGAGGGCCGCGACATCAACAATACTGTACACTAAAACACAAATCGCACAAGGAATGCAATCCCTGAACCCACATAAGAAGGAGCATACAAGGTGAGTTGAGAAACCAGCTCGAGGGCATTCAGGGCAGATCTGTCAATGAAGACAGATCAGTGTTCAAGCCCGTTGGCTGTCCAATGGCGTGCTCCATTAGGGTTAAGCTACAGCTCAGTTTGGTTATATTTAATTGAAGTTATTATTCATTAGTGTACTGGTGAAATGTTTCAGTGATTTATTCTTTGATGTGTGTAGATGATAGCAATGTTTCAAAGATTTACTAAATTAGCTTTTGTTGGTGTCATGTCATTTCATAGAAAGTTCGTTGTTATTGTGGAATAAGTTGGTAACGTTCAAGAAGTTGAGGTGGTAAATGTATTGCGAAAGAAAGACTATGAACAAACAAACTGTATTTTCAAAGGGTCACAAATTGGGCATGCAGGCCCATCTTACATTCAGCCCTTTCAGCCAAAGGTAGCAGCACAGATAAATAGAACAGAATGCATCTAGAACCTTGCCAAGAGAACTATATCCCCTGTTCATGGGAGCCACCATATATATGAAACATCTCTGTATTACACAACACCAGTCTTCTACCGCCTCCACTCCCTGACAGCCACAGATTACTTGAAATGACCTGGACTCGTACAGACCACTTCTCCCACACAGTGCCGATTGGTTTATATAAATATGGGTCTAGCACAGGTCTCAATGTGCTTTAAGATGTGTGAAAGGCTTCTTTACTCTACTATTTTAATATTTAACACGCCTCAGACATACAATTGCCCATCACCATATTCAACACTCTCCATTACTATGCCCAACAAACCCCAAGAATATCCAACATTCCATTACCTCATCCAACAATTATTAAACACAACCAACAATACTTTGTTACATACAGTACTCCTCTAGACGACATTACCATATGAAATATTCCCAGCACATATCCAAAACCCCATTACTAAACCCAGCATTCCTCATAGATTCAACACTCAATTTCCATACCCTGTACTCCCCCTCCCCTCATATCCAATTACTACACCCCATACTCCCCAACCCCCAATTATCGTACCCTGTACTCCCTAAACACATCCAACACCAAATTATCGTACCCTGTACTCCACCCCACACATCCAACACCCAAGTACCATATCCTATACTCCAGCCCACACATTCAACATCCAATTACCATACCCTGTACTCCCTACACACACAACACCCAATTTCATACCCTATAACAACAACATCCCCACACATCCAACAGCAGGTTACTCCCTCCAGTACTCCCCACCCATATTTGACATAACGTTACCATACCCAACGCCCAATTACCATAGACCATTTTCAATTTTCCATATCCAACTACCATAAACCAACTTCCAAACCCAACACCCAATTACCATAGACCAAGTTGCAATTGCCATACCCAACACCTAATTACCATACCCAACAGTCCATGCTATCTCTGGTGCTCCCCACACATATCTAACCATCATTATCAAACATAGTTGAAACAATCGTTAATCCACAAATCCTAGCCCTGACATACAAACTCATATATATGGAATTGACAAATAAAATAAAACAAGGGCATATCTGATAAGTGACCGGGTGACTAATGCAACCAGATGAAACCAGAATTAGTAATCTTAAATGTTAAAGCATGCAGGGAGCAGTGATTAAAATTAGGTCAAAATATACCCACAGCTCAGGAAAACATAAGCATAATACTAAACATGGAGGAATGTTGACATGTGTATCATTTCCTACAAGGACATTGATATCTCTCTCTGTCTCTCTCTCATTGTATTTGTTTAAAAGTGTAAGTTTGTATTGTATGGTATGGTGGAGGTTGGGTAGGTGGGTGTATGTGTATTTGTTTTGGAAAAGTGTGTGTATGTTTGTGAGTGTGATTGTGTGTACATCTGTCTGAACACTCATGTATGTGTGCATGTTTTCTTGGTCAAATTATGCTAAAAGAGTTACATGGTCAGTACAATACTGGCCACCTTATTCTCCGCCACCCTCCAAAAATGAATGTCCTGGTACCTAGTTTATGAGGCCAACCACAAAGCAAGAAACCCATCTAGATTGCAGATTTGAACTGGAACGCCAGCGAGTGCACTAACTACCTGCTACCACAGCTCCTCATCTTCTAACACAAATTGCAAAATACAAGAACAAGTCAAGTGTGATGAGCATACCTGGGTTGTCTCCAGGCTGTCGTAGACCCTCCAGAAGTATTTGCTAAACAAATCCTGGCTGATGGGGCGTCCATTGATCCGTATCCTCTCTCGTACTTCAATCATGTGAGGGGAGGTAAACAGGCCTGTCTTGTAGCCACGAGCATGCAGGATTCTCTCACAGAAGGCGCACGTGGAACCTTTACCTTTAGTGCCACTGACGTGAATCACAGATAGCTTGTCCACATCCTCCATCTGAAATATGTCAACTTGTTGAACTTGCCTACACAAATATATTGTCTACATTTAATCTGTCTACACAAATATAGTCTATGTCTAATTTGTCTATACAAATACAGTCTATGTCTAATTTGTCTACAAAAGTGTGGTCTATGTCTCCATTCACCTACATAATTATCTACAAGTACTTCAGTCTATGTCTCCATTCACCTACATAATTATCTACAAGTACTTCAGTCTGTCTCCATTCACCTACATAATTATCTACAAGTACTTCAGTCTATGTCTCCATTCACCTACATAATTATCTACAAGTACTTCAGTCTATGTCTCCATTCACCTACATAATTATCTACAAGTACTTCAGTCTGTCTCCATTCACCTACATAATTATCTACAAGTACTTCAGTCTATGTCTCCATTCACCTACATAATTATCTACAAGTACTTCAGTCTATGTCTCCATTCACCTACATAATTATCTACAAGTACTTCAGTCTGTTTCCATTCACCTACACAATTATCTACAAGTACTTCAGTCTATGTCTCCATTCACCTACATAATTAACTACAAGTACTTCAGTCTATGTCTCCATTCAACTATATAATTATCTACAAGTACTTCAGTCTATGTCTCCATTCACCTACTTATTTATCTACAAGTACTTCAGTCTATGTCTCCATTCACCTACTTATTTATCTACAAGTACTTCAGTCTATGTCTCCATTCACCTACATAATTATCTACAAGTACTTCAGTCTATGTCTCCATTCACCTACATAATTATCAACAAGTACTTAAACATTCTAGTCTACCCTTGCCTACAGAAACATGGTCAATGTCTACATTTGCCTACAGAAACATGTTCAAAGTCTACACATGCCTACAGAAACGTGGCCTATTACACCTGCCTACACAAATAATGTGTATGTCTATATTTGCCTACTGAAATATGGTCTACGTCTCCACTAACTCACACACACTAACATGGTCTATGTCGACACTTGACTACACAAACATGGTCTGTCTATATTTGCCCATTGAAACATGCCCTATGTCTACACTTGCTCATAGAAATATCATTTGTACACAAATATAGTCTATGTCTACACTTGCCTACAGAAATATGGTCAAAGCTTACATAAACATGGTCAAAGTCTACACTTATATACATAAATGTGGCCCATATCAACACTTGTCTACACAGATAAGGTCTGTTTCACTTGCCTATAAATGTATGGTCTACATCTCCACTCACATCAACATGGTCTATGTCTACACTTGCCTACACAAGCATTGTCTATGTCTACACAAACACGGTCTATGTCTACACTTGCCTATACAAACATGGTCTATGTCTACACAAACATGGTCTATGTCTACACAAACACAGTCTATGTCTACACTTGCCTACACAAGCATTGTCTATGTCTACATAAACATTGTCTATGTCTAAACAAACATGGTCTATGTCTACACTGACCCTTAGAAACATGGTCTACATCTACAACTGCCTACAGAAACATGTTCTGCCTACACATACCCACACAAACATGTCCTGTCTACTCATAACACAAATGTTTTGTCAACACATGAGCACATATACATGGTCTTTGACTACACAAATAAGGTCATATCTATACATACCCACAAATATGTTCTGTCTACACACAACCACACGAATAAGATCTATGTATGCATGTCTACACAAACACTACACTTGCTTACACAAACACATTATGTCTAGAAATGTCTACACATGTATGGTGTCAGCATGACAAAGCACATGAGAAGCTGGGACACTTGTATATACAGTCAGTGCTCTACACGTATAAGTTCACACATGGGAAATCTATCAGATGAAACTGAGCACTTATGATCTATCTGCCTGTAGTTTTATGAAGTTGATATGTAATAACAGCAACAATCTGCATGTATAAATAACTACAGGCAACATAAATAGCATGGGTGAGAGCATTGGCACAGTTGACAGGGCTATGCTGATATCATGTGCATGGTCGAACATGGGTTTGATGCCTTTGTCTGTTAACAGGGGAAAAGACTGCCCATCAATTTCTCCGGGTTAAGACGTGTTTGGCCTACAAAATTTGGTGGACCTATCACATCACAGAGATATAGCAGGATCCTTCTTCAGGACACGTTTTGGTACTTCATTTTTAATTCACTGCAAACAAAGGAATAATGTGACACCTATAGTGGGTGTAGAGGTGTGTTGATATACTGTGCAACTTGTGTATGGAGTGTGGAAGGCAAGTAAGTGCTATTGTGCAATGTATTTATTGAAATAAAGAATTCTTTAGAGGATGATGCTGTCATTTACATGGATGGGTCGGTCGTACGAGGAGTGAGAAGTTCACGGGCCTTTACTGCTCAGGCCGGAGGGAAGATTGTGAAGGAAGAGTCTGGCACTTTTCCTTTGACCACAAGCAGCCTGACTATGGAAGTCATGGCAGTAAGTAATGCAATAACATGGCTCAAGACAAAGACATTCAATCGGGCATGTGTCCTTAGTGACTCAATGAGTTTGCTCAGGAGGACAGAGATGGGGTGGATCCGAAGAGAGTGTCTGCTGTCTCTGGAGTGGTCTTGGCTGGTAAAGTTTAGTTTCATCCAGGGCATGCGGATGTACAAGGGAATGAGCAGGATGACAGGCTTGCAGGTAGAGCTACTGTGGAAGGCAGATGAGCCATGGACCAGGCAGACATTCTGAATGCTCTACAAGAAGTAAGTCGTTTACGAGAACCAAGCGATGACTGGGAATCTACAACCATGGTCAGGCTGCGAGAACAGCAAGTTAAAAGAGGAGTGGTCAAACAAGAACATTACGCAGGAAACCAAAGAAGAGTAATAAACCAACACAGAACTGGTGTCGTGAGCCGCTACACGCAGCGAGATTTGCTGAGGAGGGCATCTAAGCACTTATGGACTGAATGGTTCAATGTGCAATGAGGATGATCTGTCGATTAACTATCTCACTTCCGATTGAGTGTGTGGTGGACTGCTAGACTGATCGATGGATGCAATAAATGTTTCAGGGCCCAGAGGGCCCTCACTGCCGTCGGAGTGTATATCCATATCTTGTGCTACTCGTCTTATCTTGTGTATGTCCCATCTGTCTTCGCGCATCTTTGATGTATCTGGGGGCCAGTTTGTGAAGACAATGACATGCGGTTTTGGGTACATGCTTGTTGACTGACCACAAAGTGAATCCCGATATACCTATTCTGAAAATCGACGATCCCACCAAGTCTAGTCAGTGCGAAAAATAACTACACGGTTTGTGGTGAATTAAAAATGAAGTACCCATGTTTTTAAAAAAAACATAAATAACATGCTTTCACAGAGTGTATGCTGGGGATAAATAGCACTTATGGATTTGCCAACAGCTCTGTGAAGTTAATTATCTCTGAAGTATGTGTAAATTACAAGATAACACCAACATATAATTTAACAATAGAAAGGAAAATAATTAACTGAGTTAATGTATGCAAATACCTAGGGGCAATCATAACATCAGATGGAAGATGCATAACAGAGATTACAAGCACAATATGTGCAGCAAAGCTGCATTTACGAAAATGAAAAGTATCATGAAATAAGCCACTATTATCGAATGATAGAAAGAAGTGTTATATAATATGTTCTCTGTATGGAATGAATCCTAGAAGGTGAATAAACAAATTAGGAAAAGGTGTGGGAGGCAACAGTGATGAGGTTTCTGAAATTGTGATGTGAATATGTTGGATTGTCTGAATAACCAACAAGTGCCTGGAAAAGGCTAATGAAAACAGCGATGACTGGAAGGATTAGCAGCAGAAGAGAGATGGTAGCATGGAGGAATATCATCAACAGAATTGATTCAGAACACTGTGACCTGAGGTCTGTGGTGAACAGTTGTCCCATCTGCCTGGACAGACGATGAAGGTAAAATACATATAGGCTTCTGAATCTAAAAACTTGTTCATTGTGTTTATGAAGAAAGTCAAACATCAGACCCACCGTTAAACCAGAACGAGTGATGTATTTGATCATGTTAGGAATGTTATGAGCTGGTTTCTTATTCGCATTCTGGCGAGCCTTTGCGATCATCTCAGCGTTGGACTGAAGATTCTGAAGAGCTTTCATTGCATCCTAATGAGAAAAATACAGCAAATCAAAGGAAACACATTAACAATTAAAAGTAGTTTACTATATTCCTGGCTTATTATAGTACCTAATTTTTAACTACATTTGTAAAAGTAGCCATCTCACTTACCTTGACAAAATAATGAATATGACAAAGTGATCCAAATCCCAGCATAGTGGATCAAATGACAGACCTTGTGATTTTGTCTTCTGCATTTGCTTTCAACTCAAGCGTAGTCCATACACATGCTACAACTTCTAGTGCACTGGACTGATTTCTGCGTGTGTATTAGTAGCAATTTCAGAATTATCGCCCTTTTCAGCGCTCTCCTTTTTTTTATTTTGTACTTTCCCGAACTTTTTCCTGCGTCTTCGCACGATGACTTCCGGTTTGACATGGACTGCTAAAAGACCAAAAAAAACGAAAGCAGTGTGGTACGATCAAAGGGGAAGTTATTCTCATATATTTAGAAGTGGTTCTGCTAGCTAACCGCCAAGTTATTATATCAAAAAAACGATTTATCTGGATTATATTTGGTTCTTTTCACGATTAGTAAGGTAATTTGTTTTATAACTCATGTAATTGAAAATTCCCTTCATTTTTTCTTCCATATTTGAATTCCCCGTTCAATTTTACATAAATATGAAGAGTTTCAACATTCCAGGTGTTTGCAGACGTTCAGGACAAAATATTTAGTGACATGGCCACGGCCGGCCGTCATACTCATACTCCGATTGCGGCGCCGATACAATAAACTATAGCGGACCTGTATTTATTTACAATTAGAACTGGTAATTTAAGTACTAACATTAAACAGAATACAAATGTCATGTGTAGCAGTAATGTATCTGTGTACTTGCATAATAATTAATATTTCAGCATTTTACATGTCTGAAAATAATTTTCAAAGCCAGTTTTCAGACCCGTCTGTAAACTTGTAAGGTGTTAAGTAAGGAGTACTTTTTTTCTTGCAGCACTTAATTATTTAAATTTAAATACAGTACTGTAAAATAAGTTATATGTTTTAAATAAGTTAGTATTTAATTTTTAATTGCTGACTATTAATTAATTATTAGATACAGAACCGTGTGCTGTAATTGTAGAGCAGAAGGTAGAAATCAATTTTTAGTGAACAGTTAATTATTTTAATATTTAATATTTTAATGTTTTTATTATTTAATATCTTAATAATTAATTAACTGCTGCTTAATTTGTGCAGCAGTCACAAACTTAGTTACTTACATTAATGTTTATAATATTTAGTCAACAAAAGAAAGCTGTCGCAATGCAGTTAGTACTCATCTCATCTCATCATGTTCCTCTTGTACCTTGCGGTGTCGAGGTGAAGTATAAACTTCGTGAGAGTGCCCTGATTATGGGCTTCATATATCGATATTCCCATGGATTCTGCTATTCCCTCCGTCCAACGTTTACGTGGTCGGCCTCTTCCTCTGTTTCCATCTGGTCTGTACATCATTGCTTGTTGTGGCATGCTGTTGACTGGTAACCTACTTGCATGGCCAAACCATTTGACTTGCTGCTTTCTAATAAAATCTAGTGCTGCTTTAACCCCCACTTTAGTCAGTCCGTTTATACTTCTTAGTTTTTCTACGAGCAGTATGAAGATCCCCTGCCGGCTTGCTAGGCCAGTCACAGGTTTAGGACACAAATCTGACCACAGGGAGTCCATCCCCTATGGCGAGCCATAGCCCCGTTAGCCCATGACCTCACGGTCATGGTTGCCCGGTCTGCACCACGTGGAGGTAGGGGTTGACTTGTGTAGTCTGCGGGTCATCGGCAGGCTACTAATTTTCGCTCTTCACCCCTCCTGGGAGAGGCTAGCCGATCCTAACCCTGCTGGCTGCAGGGTCAGGCGCATTCCACACCTTGCAGTTAGTACATTAAGACAATATGATACATTTTCATGAATTGTTCTTTCACTAACGACGAACATTTCACATGACATTTAATTAATATAATAAATGTGCAGCTATTTTTAACTAGCAATTAGGTCACAGCACATCATAACAAAAAGTCTTATAAGTCAATTGCATCTTTGTCAGAAACTCTGAGACTCTTGTGCTTTGTACGATGCTTTCACCAGGCCGCTGTGGGGAAAGAGACTGAGCAAACCTGGTGCAATGAAGTTGATCCTCTCATTCCTCTCGACATTCTATCGAAAGAGGAATATTACCTTTACTTTCCTGTTACCAAATCATAAGTAGAAACCCCATTTTAAAATATTCTCTGTATAGGCAAATATTAATAATAATCATCATAAAGTGCCGGCTGGCGTAGGCGTTCATGGCTTTCCACAAATCTCGGTCTTTGGTGTTCTGGATCCTAATACTAAATTATATTATACACCTGCGTTATACACCAGAGAGAAGTGAGGAGTCTCGTTCATGTCAACGAACCAGGCAAGCTAATACAGGAAAGTACTCTTACTAATAATTTACATAAATTAAAAAAATTAGTTGTGAAACAAACAGCAATTAACCAAAGAATGGCCATCACTTGTGACACTCTTTCTTAAACCATTTCCTGGGACATTCAAGATTCTGCCTGTCACACCTTTGCCACAGCCTGTGTCAATTTGATAAAACAATTCAGATGCACACCTTCCTGTGGTGAGTTTCTATATATTTGAATAACGAAGACACAAACAATAGATTGCACGATTTATTGCCTGGCATATTTCGCTGCATCTCGTCAGGTACATACTGCAGAAATCTGAAAATATAAAAAGTATAAAATTACACAGAGTAATGAAGCTTACATAAAAGAATAACAAAAAACAAATGCCTATACAAAATACAATAAATAATCACGGAGAAGACCCTCCAGTGACTACATTGTTAATTAGGTCATGGCACATCCTATAAAAAAATAAAACATTCGTCAAGGTAGGCCTCGCCGCCCCGGACGCAATGATATATGGCACAACGTTGTCCGTTTAAAAATAAACAAGCCATGGTAATAGAAGGCAAATAATAAACAGTTGGTGGCCATTTTAAATTGTTAATTAGGTCACGGCACACCCTATAAAAAAAATAAATAATACGTCAAGTTAGGCCTCGCCGCCCCGGACGCAATGATATATGGCACAACGTTGTCCGTTTAAAAATAAACAAGCCACGGTAACAGAAGGCAAATAATAAACAATTGGCGGCCATTTTAAATTGTTAATTAGGTCACGGCACATCCTATAAAAAAAATAAAACATATGTCAAGGTAGGCCTCGCCGCCCCGGACGCAATGATATATGGCACAACGTTGTCCGTTTAAAAATAAACAAGCCACAGTAATAGAAGGCAAATAATAAACAATTGGCGGCCATTTTAAATTGTTAATTAGGTCACGGCACATCCTATAAAAAAAATAAAAAATACGTCAAGGTAGGCCTTGCCACCCCGGACGCAATGATATATGGCACAACGTTGTCCGTTTACAAATAAACAAGCCACAGTAATAGAAGGCAGAATTTCTCAGCTTCCAATCTTAGGGCCGCGATAAATCCTGACTTATCAGTTAATTTATCATTGGACTTCCTGGTATTAAATTACATCACCATATAATTTATAACTCCGCTTAGAATCAACGTACAGTCTTCGTTGAGATACCGTTGGATTCGTCTTGTCAAGCTCTATCTAACTCGTATGATTTCATAAGTAAAAACCCAATTTTTAAATATTGACCAAAATTGCTAGTATTAGCCTTCCCTATTGCTAGTGTCCCTTGCCATCAGGAGAACCCACTCCGACTTCTGAGGTACTTGTAATTTACACCCTCAAGTCAAGGACAAGAACTCAACATTTTAGTCCAACTGACCAGTGTAGGTGTTGAACCCGCTACCTCGGCATAAGCACATTTGATATTTAAGAACAAGCGCTCTTATCCATTCAGTCATGCCGACCTTGGACTTTGTGATTTAAGCAAGGGCCTCTTCTCCACATATTGAGGTGTATTTGGTATATGGTGCCAGCTCCACAGTTTTAGACCAGCTACGTTACGTGGAGTGTGGTGAGTCTGGGGAAGTTTTGATCCACTTAAAGCGCTGCTCCGTGGCGATGGAGTTGTGGATGCAGTTCGTAATCCCTAATACTCGCTTCAAAACATAGCTGTTGGCGATTTGGCAGCAGACCGCTTTACGTTGGTTTTTTTTTTTATGAAATGGCATGGGTGTGCCGGCCGTTCAGAAAGCAATGGCAAACTACTGAATGTAAATTTGCCCAAGAATCACAAACAGCCAAAAAATGCTGGGGTTGACAACTTTTTTTAGCGCTCACTGTAAGTTAAGCTAGCGCATTTATCTTGTGTTGTTTGTCCATCAAGAATGATGATGACCATCATTTCATCCAGTGGGGTTGAAAGTATGGAGCCGTGGGTTCTAAGATGGCTGATAAGGCCTATTTCGGCTCGAAATGTTCTTTGACAAAGTGGACAAAGAATGCTTGACGTTTCTGCAGGATTTCCTGCAGTGATTTTTCTGTCTTGCCTTTTCTTCACAGCTCTTGCAGTCCTGGCAGCCTCACACGTGACTGCACCCTTGCGTAATGATGCACGCCACGAATTTTGGTCTCTGGCTGCAGTCTCCCAGGTGTCATGATGAATTCCAAAAGCATTCAGTGAGATTTTCAGAGTGTCTTTAAAGCGTTTTCTCTGGCCGCCTTGGGAGCGTTTACCACAAAGCAACTCGCCGTGCATTTATCTATATTGCTACCACGGAACCAACAGTGATCATTATGACCCATTCAACACCCAGGTATGGGGAATACATCAACCCACATGGGTCACCAGCTTTGGGTCTCCTCATCCTTACACTCAATGGGTGTTGCTGTCAATATCAATTTAGCCAACTTTACTTTCCCAAACATTTTGTGGTACCAAATTGAGGCTGGGCTGACGAGTGTGGTCTATGACCTGGGAACTGAGGTAAATTAAAAAATCATAGCCTTGAGATCAATCCAAACACATGACTATCAGCAAATGTGCTGGTTACTGTGCCACCACAGCTCCTGACCGTATATAATGGCATCAAAATAGAATTTTCAGTGAATAAATTTATTGCACAGGTTAAAGATCCCAATGTGGTTGAAAATCACAACAAAGTTTATAACTTGCCATTGCCCTGGTAAAATTTCACACATTTGCAAAAGCAAAAATAGGGCATTTATAGTACGGGGGTGTGAAATGTTGTCTGCAACGAATCTCAGGCACTTTATGCTTCTTGATTTGATGGTATGCTCTGACAGACTACATTTTGTTCATTTCATCTTCTTACTTGCATACAAAAAAACATGGTCATAATGTGTACTATGTTGTTTTG
>JACEFZ010004714.1:0-18233 GCA_014155875.1 Cepaea nemoralis
CAGGGGTTGAAGGTGATATGTGACGTTGGATGAAGAATGACTTGCGCGATGACTTGGATTAAAGTGAGGAAGAGTTTCGCAATTCGTCGACCTCACTCTCTCGCCTGAGTCCATCTGAGTCCAGTGGGCAAGACAAGTCGAGACGACTGGAGACGAATACAGGTGCAGTGGATGACCAGGGCGCTGTACGTGCCTTGCCGTGCTCATTACGTTCCACAACGCTTTGCAGGTAAAACGCCGTCTTGCCCGTTGAATCAGGAATGATTTCTTCCGCGCAGTCTGCCGAATCCTGTCTTCACATGCTGGGTAGGCATACCCTAGTTTACCTCTTGGTTTGACACCAAATCGGATACCCATGCCTGGTTTAGCCAGCCTCTCACAGCTGTTGCCCGGGGGGGGGGGGGGGGGGCGCTGTCGCATGCTGACAGCTACTAGGAGCCACAGGCACGAGCTGGGTGTCAGACTTGGACCAGTGGGGGATGGGTCCTGAAAGGACATGAGAGCCATCCTTACCAAAGGTGCTACCAATGCCTGACACCCCGTACCCCCCATTTTTGTGACATAATATATATAGATACGGACATAATATATAGATACAGACATAATATATTGATACGGACATAATATATTGCTACGGACATAATATCAGCGGGAAGATGTCTTCGTAGAGGTCTGTAAAAAATTGCCATGGCAAAGATAACTAGTGCAGGATGTGAAATCTGTCAATCCCAGGCACAAATCGGCCAGCATTTCAGCTCTCTTGGGCCAGTGGTGAAGTTTCCGATCATTCCATTCCACACATCTCGGTATTGTGGCGCTCTCTTCAATCCACATGTTTGGGTTATTGAACGCAGGTTTACGATTCCTAGACATCCCGGGTTGAGGGTCCGAAATCAGATCGCTTTGTGTTGATTTCGAGGGTATGGGCGTCGGCCGTTCAGAGATCTATGACAAAGCACTGAACGTAAAATCGCTAAGTAAATCATAAACAGTCAATTAATTTTGAGGTTGATTGAAACGTCATTTAAAAGGAAACGCAACTAAATGTGTCTGCATGGATACGGGTGGGTGAGACATGTTACCCGAGATGTTGCTTTTGCTGCTGTGGCCAGCTGTGTGTGTTTTGTGGTGCCCTCGGTGAGGTATTTGCAGGTGTGGGTGAGACATGTTACCCGAGATGCTGCTC
The DNA here is from genome assembly GCA_014155875.1 of Cepaea nemoralis. Taxonomy (NCBI): domain Eukaryota; kingdom Metazoa; phylum Mollusca; class Gastropoda; order Stylommatophora; family Helicidae; genus Cepaea; species Cepaea nemoralis. Next base: position 1,187 of record JACEFZ010004714.1, read on the forward strand.
TTGCTGCGGTAGCCAACTGTGTGTCTTCTGGTGATCATGATGAGGTATCTGCATGTGTTTGGGTGTAGCCTTGTAGCGAAGGCTGCCCATGTGTAGTACTGTAGCCACACGGGGAAAAGTGTGTAGATTGGTCTATAAAGAGGCATGGGTGGTTGGCTGGTTGGTTGGTTGATTGGTTGGTTGATTGTTTGGTTGGTTGATTGGTTGGTTGGTTGGTTGGTTGGTTGGTTGGTTGGTTGGTTGGTTGGTTGGTTGGTTGGTTGGATGGTTGGTTGGTTGGTTGGTTGGATGTGACAGCGGTTAGTTGCTGATTGGTTGGTGGTTGGTTGATTGGTTGGTTGGTTGGTTGGTTGGATAGTTGGATGGGTCGGCGGTTGGTCGCTTATTGGTTGGTTGGATGGTTGGATGGTTGGTTGGATGGTTGGTTGGTTGGTTATTTGGTTGATTGGATGGTTGGTTGGTTTGTTGGCTGGTTGGTTCGTTGGTTGGTTGGTTAATTTGTTGGTTGGTTGGTTGATTGGTTGGTTGGTTGGTTGGTTGGTTGGTTGGTTGGTTGGATGGTTGATTGGTTGGTTGGTTGGTTAGTTGGTTGGATGTGACAGCGGTTGGTTGCTGATTGGTTGGTGGTTGGTTGGTTGATTGGTTGGTTGGTTGGTTGGTTGGTTGGTTGGTTGGTTGGATGGTTGGTTGGTTGATTGGATGGGACGGTAGTTGGTTGCTGAATGGTTGTTTAGTAGGCTGATTGGTGGTTGGTTGATTAGGCGATTGGTTGATTGTGAGTCCTCTGAAAGACTGAACTTTCACCCTTTAAGTTCCAAGAACTTGTGGCCCGGTCATCTAATCCCCGACAAAGGCTTGCATCTACCCACGTGAGGTTAGTCTAGGGATCCTCGCACAAATGAATCATCTCTACGGATATCACGCAGGGATGGACTGGCAATAGGACCCAGGTTAAGTTAAGCAGAAAGGGAACACCAGAGGGTCATCACTCAACACCGACAAACTTGTTTCCACACATTTCAATTCCTCTGATTATAATGGCATCAATGATGTGTGTCTCACTGTCATCAAACCGTGGTACTCTGACAGATTAATTAGACCGAGAATGGGGAGCAACTTTAATCACCACTGCTGGGTGTCGGGAATCAAGACAGTTTAACTATGTTTATCTTTTTTCCCTGTATTTTAACATTAGGCCACCCTTGCTTCTCCGGTCATGTTATTCCTATAGTAGATCCGACATGTAACTCTTTAGATGTGATACAGTGTTTACACTGAGTTGTACCTGTCCCAGTTTGGCATCAGCACGCAGAAATTGCTGCGCATGAGTAGTGTACCCTGAAGTAGTGCAATCATTCGGCTTCACGTTTATTTTACCCGATTTCATTAGGGTACTCATATATTTTATGTTATCATTTACGAAGCTGTTCTTGTCAGTCATTGCTGCATTAATGTTCACACGGTTTATTATGACCGAAATGTGAGACACCATGGGCTTGATATTACATATTGATTATTACTTTGCGTTCTTTCTATTAAATATTTTTTTTTTTCTAATACATTTCCACAACATTCATAAGTGGGGTATTAATGGCGTGGTCTGTGATTGTTGTTCTCCTTCGTGTGGTCTATGTAAGGTATGTACATGATTGTGTGCTTGCTGTGTGAATGAGAGTAAATGGGCGTGAGAGAGAGAGAGAGAGAGAGAGAGAGAGAGAGAGAGAGAGAGAGAGATGGAGAGAGACAGACAGGCAGACATGGAGAGAGAGGGATGGAGAGAGGGTGAGAGAGTCGGTCGGTCGGTCGGTCACCCTGTCAGTCGGTCGGTCGGTACGTACGTACGTACGTTGTTTGTTAGTGCGTTGTTGTTGTGAGTGAATATATGTGTATAAGAGGGATTGTGTATTTGTGTGTTATTTAGGGGTTCATAACTTATTGTTTATGCTCACAACATCAAGGAGGAATGGTTACACAGCTATCTGATTCCCTTGCCGAAGCCTGACAAAGACCACAAAAAAATTCAGGGATATCGAATTATAACCATGCAGAATACAATAGGCAAGCTGCTGGAGAAGGTAATTGCCAGGAAAATATCAAGCCAACTAGAGAGGCAAGGTGTTTTCCCACCTACCCTGGGTGGGTACCGTCCAAAAAGAGAAACCTGGACCAATGCAGCAGTCTTTGCCCAGGATGTCTATGAAGGTTTCCACGCAGGCACTGAAACCGTTGCTGCAGCGATTGATCTTGAGGACGCATACAACAGAGTACCACTGGATTTTTTAATGTTTCAGCTTCTTGAACTAAACGTAAGTCCATTCCTCCTTAGTTGGATCGCTGCAGCCCTCTACCAACGGAGAGTAGTTTTTAGATGTGGCAGTTGGACTTCGGAACCAACAACAATATATCCTGGCCTACCACAGGGATTCGCCATTATCTCCGGTACTGTTCAACGCCTACACAGTGAGAATCACCAGTGAGCAGATCACTGGACCTGGCAGGACATTGGCGTATGCCGATGATATTTTAGTGTATCGTCAGGGTAAGGATAGAGAGGAGGTTGCTGTGGAACTACAAACCGAACTCAATCGCATAAGTACTTGGTGTGATGAAGCTGGGGCAATGGTCAACCCAACAAAGGCAACAGTGACTTGGTTCTCTTTGAATAATCATATTGTCAACAATCCAACACCAACTGTAATGCTGTGTTCAGAGACGGTGGAAAGAACGCAGGCAATGAATTACCTGGGGAATACGGTTTGACCGAAGCCTTGCTTATAATGTGCACATAGACCAGGTGATAACAAAGGCCAAGCGGGGTTTGGCAGCGATGCGGGTGATGGCGGCAGCAAACTGTGAGCAGCGCCATCTATGTCTTCTGTACGAGGGGCTGGTCATGTCTGTTTTGGAGTATGCAATGGCAATCCTGACTCTCAGCCATACGCAGATAGAAAGGATGGAAAGGATACAGAATGAAGCTATGCGCATTATTCTTGGATGTACAAGAGATACAGCATGCAGGGCGATGCGCTACCTTCTTGATTTTCCAACCATTGAAGAGAGAATACAAGTTTGCAGGGCACGCGCCTACCTCAGAATTAACGCAAACACACAACATCCACTGCATAGTGAAATTAGGAAGGTGAAGGGCAGCAGGTTAAAAAGAGGACGGTCGTGGATGGGTCAAGCCGAAGACATTCTTCAACAGGTGTGTTCACTTGAGGACTTAGAACCTGGCGAGGAGTGGGTGCAAGTGCCAACAGACTTCTGCACATCCTTTTCAGTTTGCATCCAACTAGATAGAAAATGCAGACAAGAAAATCCGGCTGCTGTTGAGGCTGAAGTACAAGCGTTGATTTTCGAGAATTCGCTAGACGGTGACGCGGTCATCTACACAGATGGGTCGGTCGTCCGACATGTGAGAAGCTCATGGGCCTTTACAGCTCGGGCCGGAGGGAGAATTGTGAAGGAGGACTCTGGTGCTTTCACTGAAACCACAAGTAGCCTGACCATGGAAGTCATGGCAGTAAGTAAAGCAATAACATGGCTCGAGACACAGACATTCACTAGGGCTTGTTTCCTTAGCGACTCAATGAACATGATCAAGAGGATAGAGGAGGGGTCGATCCGAAGAGAATGGTTGCTGCCTCTGAAGCGGTCTCGGCTGGCAAAGATTAGTTTCATCTTCGTGCCAGGTCATGCGGGAGTACAAGGAAATGAGCGGGCTGACAAGCTCGCAGGTGAGGCTACTGTGGAGGGCGGACGCGCCATGGACCAGGCTGACATTCTGAATGCTCTACGAGAAGTGAGACTTTTGCGAGAACCAAGTGATGACTGGGAATCTACAACAATGGCCAGACTGCGGGAGCAGCAAATTAAAAGAGGGGTGGCCAAACAAGAACACTACGCAGGAAGCCAAAGAAGATTGATAAACCAACACAGAACTGGCGTCGTTAGCCGCTACACGCTGCGGGATTTGCTGAGGAGGGGATCCGAGCACTTATGGACTGAATGGTTCGACGTGCAACGAGGATGATCTGTCGACTAACTAACTAACTAACTAACTAGCTCACAACATTCATTTAACAATGTTTTTATTGTCTATGTCAATGTAACATACACAGTAGATGATTGATGTACGAACGATGAGTGATTGGAAGTGGTCGAATATATGATGGGCCTGCGCGTCCAGTTTGTGACCTTTTGACAATAAAGTTCGTACGTTCTTCCCACTTTCCCAATATATTAACATCCCTAGTTATTCTTCTTCTTCTTCTTCTTCTTCTTCTTCTTCTTCTTCTTCTTCTTCTTCTTCTTCTTCTTCTTCTTCTTCTTCTTCTTCTTCTTCTTCCTCTTCTTCTTCTTCTTCTTCTTCTTCTTCTTCTTCTTCTTCTTCTTCTTCTTCTTCTTCTTCAGCGTTCCGAGCCATTGAGGTTCTTTGCAGCAGATACAAGCCGTCTCCATTCGTCTCTCTGGTTGACCTTCTCTTGCCAGTCGTTGATTCCAAGTGCTTGTAGGTCTGTACATGTATTATCTCTCCACCGCCTTCTTGGTCTACCTCGGGGTCTACGGTCATTTATTTCCTGAGTGTAAGCGAGTTTTGTTTCCGTATTATCTTCCATTCTTTCTATATGCCCCAGCCATTGTAGTCTATTAGCCTTCATGATACCAGTGATTAGCGGGGACTTAAACAGATCATAAATGTCTTTCTTTGTTGCTTCTTCTTTTCCACTCTCCACTTTGTGTATCCCTAATGGGTCCAAAGATGCGTCTTAAGACTTTGTTCTCAAAGGTTTGTAACAAGGCTTCGTCTCCTTTAGTTGTACTCCAAGGTTTCAGAGCCATACAGCACAACTGGTCTGATCAGTGTTTTATATATTGTGATTTTGGTGTTACGAGATAGCGCCTTTGATTTTAGTAGATGTTGTAGTGCATAGTATATCTTATTTCCAGAATTGATTCTAGTTTGTATTTCTTCCCTTATTGTGTTGGAGCAGTTGAAGATTATACCCAGGTATTTGTATGTTTCCATTCTTTTAATGATCATATTATCTATTTGTATGTGGCCAGAGTTTTTAGCCGTTCCTTCTCTTGAAATTACCATATATTCTGTCTTATCTTGGTTGATAACCAGCCCCATTTTTTGAGCTTTTTCCTTTAAGTGAGTCAATATTTCCAATGTCTTTTGTCCATTTTCCCCTATAATATCTATATCATCTGCATAACCAAGCAGTTTGGATGTTCCTCCAATATCACATTCCCGCTTTACCTTCCTTACAACTTTCTCTAGAGCCATATTGAAGAGTAGCGGCGATAGTGCATCACCATGTTTCAAGCCAGATGTTATTTGGAAGGGGTCTGATTTCCTGCCTTTATATGTTACTATGTTATAAGTATCTTCCATGCATAGTCTGGTCATGTTGATTAACTTCCTTGGTATTCCAAATTCCTGCATAGCATTCCATAGACTATTCCTATGGACACTATCATAAGCCTTTTTAAAATCCACAAAAATGTTATGGAGATCTCTTTTATATTCCCAATGTTTCTCGGCTATTTGTCGTAAGATAAATATCTGATCTATTGTTGATCTGTTTTGTCTGAAACCCGCCTGGTAGTCACCTAATATGTCTTCTGAATATGGTTTTAGTCTATTTAGTAATACCGCGGATAGTATCATATAGCTTATGGACAGGAGTGATATTCCTCTATAATTTTCACATTGGAACTTTTCTCCTTTCTTAAAAATAGCTATCAATAATGTCTCTTTCCAGACATGGGGTAATTCTTCTGTCCTACAGATTTTTATTATTAGTTCGTATAGCTTTAGATGTAATACATGGCCGCCTGCCTTTGTAAATTCAGCAGCATTTCCATCAGCCCCAGTTGCCTTATTGTTTTTAAGTCGTGTTATTCGTGATTACATATAGAATTTCTTCAAATGTAGGTTCTTCAATTTGTGGTTCGCATGTTAGAACCTCTTCCTGTGGGAAAATGTTACTTGGAGCTTCACAATTTCGTAATTCAATAAAATATTCTTTCCATGTGTTGCACATTTCCTCATTGGTATTTATCATATTCCCATTTTTGTCTTTTAAACCATATGTGTTTTGTTGGTGCCCTCGTTTCATTGACTTCAGTTCTTTAAAAAAAACTTTCTGGATTCGTTTTTTCTAGTGATTAGTTTCCATATCTTTGATTATATTACTCATATATTCTCGCTTCTGCTGCTGAACCATTTTTTAGCCTCTGTACATTCAGTTCTATATTGCTCTACATTTTGGATGTTGTTGATGTCATTTAACCACAACTGTTTGGCATTCTATTTCCTAATGACTGTTTCTTCACATTTTGGATTAGACCATCTGTTCTTTCTATGCATGGTTAACACACCGAGACATTCTTCTGCGGTAGTTTGAATTGTATTCTTGATGTTCAATCAAGTTTGGCCAACGCTTTCCTCCAACGGGTTTTTGTAGAATTTCAAGTTTACATTTTATTTCATCTGTAAATTTCTCTTTGACTGTACTTTCTTGTAGTTTTTCTCTGTTATATGTTGGGTGTAACCTTTGTAATTTAGTATATTTTGCTCTCTTAAGTTTTATTTTAAATTTTGCTCCAACGAGGAAGTGGTCGCTGTGGCACTCAGCTCTTCTATAACTTGTAACTTGTTGTATGTTTGATGCATTTTTGTTGTTAATTAAAATGTGATCTATTTGATTATAGGTTCTCTTGTCACATGATTTCCAAGTTTGTTTATGTATATCCTTTCTTTGCAGTCTGGTACTGCTGATCTGCAGTCCTTTGGCTTCTGCCAGGTTGATGACTCATCCATTGTCATTTGAAGTTGTATGTAGGCTTTCCATACCGGCAACGTTTTTAATAAGTTTGTTCTCTACCTATTTTTGCATTGAAGTTTCCCAGCACAATCAGGATGTCCTGTTTGGGGATTTCTTCTTTGACATCTTCCAGATTGTTGTAAGAATCTTCTTTAATATTATCTTCTTTCTCTTCAGTGGGTACAAGCACATTAATCATCGTTATATTTTTCCATTTACCTTTTATTCGTAATTTACTAATCCTGTCATTAACAGCTTTAACGTTTAGAACGTTCTCCCATAACTCTTTTTTGATGACAAATCCTGTTCCTAATTCATGTTTATTTTGGATGTTTCCTCCATATATTACAATCATTCCATTTTGCTCTAAAGTACCCTCTCCTGATCACCTTATTTCTTGAATTGCTGTTATATCCATTTGATATTCAACCAGCTCCCGGGTTAGTTATTCGGCCGCTCCAGCTCGATATAGTGTCCGTACATTCCATGTTCCAAATCTCAAAAGTCCTTTAACGTTCCAAGGTCGTTGTCCAAATAAGTCAGTCCGAATTCGAGGCTTATTTATCTGTTTCGTAACAATATAATTTTACAAAGGTGGGGGTGTTAACCCCACGCTTCAACCCCCAACCTGGGGGACCAGGGTGTTTCCCTAGTTATATCGTGTTTATATTGTCTTACCCTGCTGCAGTCAAGATATTTCTAAGCTAATAATATTTCTTTCAATGTGTTTTGGTGATTTTATTGTGTAGTGATCCAGACGACTGACTGCGGTGATTACAAATGCAACACAGAGGAGATCAATGCCTGTATGACTTTATCAAATAGCCCAATATCAGAAATAATCATACAGCCCACAGCATGTTGTCCGATGATCTGGTGAGATTGTGGCATAGTTTGCTTATGTTTATTGGTCGTTTAGTCGTCTAATCGATGGATCAACATCACGGCACACGGTTTAATCCATAAGTGCTCCGTTTTCCTCCTAACTCAAACCTGAGTCTGGAGAAACTCAGCTCAATGCACGAACTCCGTTGCATCGGCGAGGACCCTGAAATACGTACACTATGTTTATTATTACATGATACAGATATTGATACTGCTGAAGTGCGGTCGGATATATCATTCATCATTGGCACCTTGCCGTCTTGACAGACGATAGTTTGTTACATTGTGCTTCAAACAGGCATAATAACTACAACTGTGACTGTTATGGCCAATTTGAGCTGTAAATGTTCATCCACATTGGATGCATGTGAACACATGGTCATTATCACCATAATACACCATCTTGCGTCTCACACGCTCGGTGTTTGACTTATCTGCAATAATTTTCTCCTTTGTCTTTATTCCATTTCTGATGTTTGCCTTCCATGCAAAACGTTCAGCTGCGACGTGCTCCCAATGTGCATTATCAATGCCTGTATCAATCATGTCCCACTTACACACATCTATGTATCGTATTAGAGGCCGACCCTGAGATCTCCTACCCGTCTGTAATTCACCAAAAAAGATGTCCTTTGGTATTATACCATCATCCATCCTCCTAACGTGTACTATCCATCTAAGTCTACGAAGACTGAGCATGGAATACACCGTCACACAACCTGATCTTTCCAATACTTCAGTATTTGTGATTTTGTCTTGCCACTTAATACCAAGTATTCTTCGCAGACACCGCATATGAAAGCTGTTTAAACGTTTCTCTTGGTGTAAGTAAGTTGACCAGGCCTTCATCGTCATAAAGAAGAATACTAAGGACACAGGCTTGATAGACAAGGACTTTTGTTTTGGCAGTAAGCTTTCTGTTCTCCCAGACTATTGTTCTTAACCTGTTCATTGTTGTTGCTGCTTTGCCAATCCTGATGTTAATTTCCTGATGTAGGGATAATTTGCTATTTACCACTGATCCTAGATATGTAAAATTGTCTACCATCTCTAATTCGGTGTCGTCAATAAAGATTGATGGTACCCCATGTGCACCTTGTGACATATACGGTGTGTTCTTTTTGCTAATCCTTAAACCAAATTCAGAACAAGCATTGGAGAATGCAGATAGTAGACGTTGTAATTCTTCCTCAGAGTGCGTCGTAATTACAGCATCATATGCAAAAAGCAACTCTCTGATCAGTACCCTCCTAATTTTGGTCTTGGCCTTCAATCTCTGAGCATTGTAGAACCCACTAACTGAGTGTGAGTGAATGTATATACCACCATCCTGATCACGAAAGGCATATTTCAGTAGAAGTGAAAAGTAGATTCCAAACAAGGTGGGAGCTAGTACACAACCTTACATTCACCCCATTCTTGATTCCAAACTCTTCAGAAGTTGATTATACCCTTCATGCCTGTGTGGAACGATTCCACAATGGACAGAAGAGTTGGTGGGCAGCCAATCCTCTTTAGTGCCTTGAACAGACCCTCACGACTAGTCGTGATATAACAGTAAGATTTATCATAATTAGTCTGCTAGGTCCATGATTCGACATAAGTTGTCCTATAATAGAGCATTAAGAACGTGCAAAGATGGTTTCTCCTTCGCTTCCGTCGTTTTGTCTACATTTTAGACTGTCTAAAGAAACGAACACTGCAATACATCAGTAATAACAGTACAAGGCCCTAATACACGATGTAAGTACAGTGCAGGGCCCTAATACACGATGTAAGTCGTATTGGACATACGGTGCGAGACCCATATTCTCATACACCAGTGGTCACTCTGTGGGCGATATGGTCAGTGCTATGCCGGCCGCCTTTATTCCCCAGTACATGTCCAGGTTAGGCTGGGTCCAACTCGGTGCCCAGACCAATTATACGAATCTCCAAATCTGCCCCGATGGGGGTCGAATATATGACCTCAGAGGTGGCTGGCGGAGTCTAACCACTGGGCTAAGATGACTAACAGGAGAGGTCTAACCACTGGGCTAAGGTGACTCCCAAGAGAGATCTAACCACTGGGCTAAGGTGACTCCCAAGAGAGGTCTAACCACTGGACTAAGATGACTCCCAGGAGAGGTCTAACCACTGGGCTAAGGTGACTCCCAAGAGAGATCTAACCACTGGGCTAAGGTGACTCCCAAGAGAGGTCTAACCACTGGACTAAGATGACTCCCAGGATAGGTCTAACCACTGGACTAAGGTGACTCTAAGGAGAGGTCAAACCACTGGACTAAGGTGACTCCCAGGAGAGGTCTAACCACTGGGCTAAGGTGACTCCCAGGAGAGGTCTAACCACTGGGCTAAGGTGACTCCCAGGAGAGGTCTAACCACTGGGCTAAGGTGACTCCCAGGAGAGGTCTAACCACTGGGCTAAGGTGACTCCCAGGAGAGGTCTAACCACTGGGCTAAGGTGACTCCCAGGAGAGGTCTAACCACTGGGCTAAGGTGTCTCCCAGGAGAGGTCTAACCACTGGGCTAAGGTGACTCCCAGGAGAGGTCTAACCACTGGGCTAAGGTGACTCCAGGAGAGGTCTAACCACTGGGCTAAGGTGTCTCCCAGGAGAGGTCTAACCACTGGGCTAAGGTGACTCCCAGGAGAGGTCTAACCACTGGGCTAAGGTGACTCCAGGAGAGGTCTAACCACTGGGCTAAGGTGACTCCCAGGAGAGGTCTAACCACTGGGCTATGGCGACTCCCAGGAGAGGTCTAACCACTGGGCTATGGCGACACCCAGAACAGAAGAGGTCTAACCACTGGGCCATGGCTACTTCCAGGAGAGGTCTAACCACTGGGCTATGGCGACTCCCAGGAGAGGTCTAACCACTGGGCCATGGCGACACCCAGAACAGAAGAGGTCTAACCACTGGGCCATGGCTACTTTCAGGAGAGGTCGTGCTGGTCCCTGACCGCTGGTGTCGTTTTACCTTGTCCCTGAGTTTGGAGACATTTTACAGTCTGCTACTTTCTCCATCCAACTGAATCGACTTCTCTAAACGACAGCCACCAGTCTTGGTCCACGGCCGTTTATTGGTCATCCCTCTGTAGTTTGATTACACTGCATCATCTGTTACTTCTTACCAGTATTAGGAATCCTACCCCAGGCCTCTACCCCAAGATGGAAGACATGAGTAATGGACCCATACAAAAGTACAGGTTCTTAGTAGAAACAATGGCGTGGCTAGCTTGGAAACATCTAGAAACAGAACAACATCTAGAAATATTGAGACTTTGTATGCTAACATCTGGTTGGGATAGTGACTGCCGCTTCCATCAAGGATGAACTGTATGTTTCGTAGTGGACTTTTGTGTTGGCATTCTGTCGACGGCATTGTGTACAGTGGAAGATTTTACATATATCCGATGTTGTTTTGTTGCGTGAATTCGGTCCGTTGTTTGTCGAGACTCCTGTCTTTTCCACTTTTCACATGGGGCAGTGTCGGACATTTTATGTGATATTCACTGGCACAGGAATGGAGCATAATGGGGACGACCCATTGTTGTGTTGTTGGAACTGCGACTGAACTGAACTGAACTGAACTGTGTGTCAGTTTGTCAAATCCATCTTCCATCTTCAAATCCATATAATAGTACAGGTTCTATGTAACACTTCAACGTAATGACTACTGGTGACCATGTAAGATGGGGAACTAAGGTTATCAACGCTTATCTGCATGTTGGGTGATGATGATAGTATTTGTGCCGCCCTATCCTTAGCTTTCTTGTACATCTCCCTCCACGTCCTTTCCATAGTATCCATCTCTCTCTCTCCACTTCTCCTCTCTATCTTATCCATCTCTCTCTCCACTTCTCCTCTCCATATTTCCATCTCTCTCTCTCCACTTACCCTCTCCATATTATTTATCTCTCCACTTACCCTCTCCATACTATTTATCTCTCCACTTACCCTCTCCATATTATTTATCTCTCCACTTACCCTCTCCATATTATTTATCTCTCCACTTACCCTCTCCATATCATCCTCCTCTCTCTCCACTTCTCCTCTCCATATTATTTATCTCTCCACTTTTCCTCTCAGCATTAACCATCTCTCTCTCTCTCTCTCTCTCCACTTCTCCTCTCCATGGTATCCATCTCTCTCTCCACTTACCCTCTCCATATCATCCATCTCTCTCTCCACTTCTCCCCACCATATTATCCATCTCTCTCTCCACTTCTCCTCTCCATATTATCCATTTCTCTCCATATCATCCATCTCTCTCTCCACTTCTCCCCACCATATTATCCATCTCTCTCTCCACTTCTCCCCACCATATTTTCCATCTCTCTCTCCACTTCTCCCCACCATATTATCCATCTCTCTCTCCACTTCTCCCCACCATATTATCCATCTCTCTCTCCACTTCTCCTCTCCATATTATCCATCTCTCTCTCCACTTCTCCCCTCCATATCATCCATCTCTCTCTCCACTTCTCCCCACCATATTATCCATCTCTCTCTCCATTTCTCTTCACCATATTATCCATCTCTCTCCACTTCTACCCTCCATATTATCCATCTCTCTCTCCACTTCTCTCCACCATATTATCCGTCTCTCTCTCCACTTCTCCTCTCCATATTATCCATCTCTCTCTCCACTTCTCCCCTCCATATTATCCATCTCTCTCTCCACTTCTCCTCTCCATATTATCCATCTCTCTCTCCACTTCTCCTCTCCATATTATCCATCTCTCTCTCCACTTCTCTCCACCATATTATCCATCTCTCTCTCCACTTCTCCTCTCCATATTATCCATCTCTCTCTCCACTTCTCCTCTCCATATTATCCATCTCTCTCTCCACTTCTCTCCACCATATTATCCATCTCTCTCTCCACTTCTCCTCTCCATATTATCCATCTCTCTCTCCACTTCTCCTCTCCATATTATCCATCTCTCTCTACTTCTCTCCACCATATTATCCATCTCTCTCTCCACTTCTCCTCTCCATATTATCCATCTCTCTCTCCACTTCTCTCCACCATATTATCCATCTCTCTCTCCACTTCTCCTCTCCATATTATCCATCTCTCTCTCCACTTCTCCCCTCCATATTATCCATCTCTCTCTCCACTTGTCCTCTCCATATTATCAATTTCTCTCCATATTATCCATCTCTATCCACTTCTTCTCCCTATGTTATCCATCTCTCCCTCCCCCACCCCCACTTCTCTTCTCCATGTTATCCATCTGTATCACCACTTCTCTTCTATGCATTATCTTAAGGTGTGTTCACAGCACCTTGTATATTGCTGCTAAAGTTTTGCTTACGAAATGTGGAAGCCAGCCCTGATCCCAACCCCCTCTTAGTCAGTCAGTCAGTCAGTCAGTCAGTCAGTCAGTCAGTCAGTCAGTCAGTCAGTCGACAGATCATCCTCATTGCACATCGAACCATTCAGTCCATAAGTGCTCAGATACCCTCCTCAGCAAATCCCGCAGAGTGTAGCGGCTAACGACACCAGTTCTGTGTTGGTTTATCAATCTTCTTTGGTTTCCTGCGCAGTGTTCTTGTTTGGCCACCCCTCTTTTAATTTCTGTTTTCGCAGACTGGCCATAGTTGTAGATTCACAGTCATCATTTGGTTCTCGCAAAAGTCTTACTTCTCGCAGAGCATTCAGAATGTCGGCCTGGTCCATGGCGCGTCCGCCCTCCACAGTAGCCTCACCTAGCGAGCTTGTCAGCCCGCTCATTCCCTTGTACTCCCGCATGACCTGGCACGAAAATGAAACTAATCTTTGCCAGCCGAGACCGCTCCAGAGACAGCAACCATTCTCTTCGGATCCACCCCACCTCTATCCTCTTGAGCATGCTCATTGAGTCGCTAAGGAAACGTGCCCTAGTGAATGTCTGTGTCTCGAGTCATGCTATTGCTTTACTTACTGCCATGACTTCCATAGTCAGGCTACTTGTGGTCTCAGCAAAAGCACCAGAGTCCTCCTTCACAAAACAGGGGAGTAAACCTCCTTAGTCGTCTCTAATGACACCCTTGGCAGATTACAACATTGCACACCTTCGCTTGCCTAAAGATCCCGACCAAACATGGCAGATTACATACAACATTGCACAGCGCCTGCCTAAAGATCCCGACCACACATGGCAGATTACAACATTGTACAGCTTTGCTTGCCTAAAAATCGCTACCACACAAGGCAGATCACAACATCGCACAGCTATGCTTGACTAAAGATCCCGACCACACACGGCAGTTGCCGACCACACACGGCAGATCACAACATCGCACAGCTATGCTTGCCTAAAGATCGCTACCAGACACGAGGGTGATTCCTCTCCACTTGGATTTAAACCCCGACCATCGCGTAAGTTAACCAGACTCTCAATACACTTGAACAAACTCACACCTTAGCGTCTGTACCATAATACCGCTCCGTAGTAAAGTCGCACAGCTGCAACAACCATAAATCTAGTAGAAATGACCCCCCATATGCTGGTGTATATAGTTTCCGCTCACAAAACTATAAATATTTATCAGCTATCATGTTAGTCGTTTCAGTTCTAACCACGGGTGTTTTATGGCGACCGTGTCATGTTAATATGCTAGGAGATCAACCCAATGCCCAGGGGCCTCACTTGACGCCACAGGGACACTTGTTGTAACTAATCCACACAACTGAATGTAGTACTAGGGGTTGATGTCTCGCGTTGGGGTGCCACAAGTCCATCAAATAAATATGATTAATACATGCATAGATATTGATTGGCAGGCGTATAAAGTGATAGGCTGGTTTAGCATAGAAGCGGATGCTGGAGTTTCAATTTGGTATATACTTGTGTGACTTCTAAACGTTAGGCCTACATAGATGTACAAATGGAGTCTCCGTTGCGAAGTGGTCAAGACGTTTGACTCGAGCTCCGAAGGTTGTGGGTTCGATTCCGAGCTGCGTCCTTCGGTTCACGAGTGAAATTTTTCGGAGACTCCTGTGGGTCGTCGCTAGAGCCACGGAGTTCGTGCTTTGTGCAACGCTTTCCGTGCTGCGGAAAGAGACCGAGCCACATGGGATAAAACCCGATGCAATGAAGTCGACCCTGTGGACTTTTAAGCGACTTTAAGATGTACAAATGGATGTGTATGTTGGTCTACACTCGCGACCTTTGATGACAAACACTTTGGAGATGTCGGCAAGGTTAATTTGAGTGCTGCTTTCTTTGCATTTATTTATACAAATGTGTGACGTTGAACAAAGAGGATGAGGAAAGATGTGAAGGAGATAGGTGAGGAAAAGAAGAGTAAGAAGGAAGAAAACGGAGAAGACGAGAAAGAAGAAAAGGAGAAGTGGTAAGAAGGGAAGAAGGAGGAGGAAGAAGAAGAAGAAGAAGAAGAAGAAGAAGAAGAAGAAGAAGAAGAAGAAGAAGAAGAAGAAGAAGAAGAAGAAGAAGAAGAAGAAGAAGAAGAAGAAGAAGAAGAAGAAGAAGAAG
This sequence comes from Cepaea nemoralis, assembly GCA_014155875.1. Taxonomy (NCBI): domain Eukaryota; kingdom Metazoa; phylum Mollusca; class Gastropoda; order Stylommatophora; family Helicidae; genus Cepaea; species Cepaea nemoralis. The sequence continues at coordinate 16,390 of JACEFZ010004714.1, forward strand.
AAGAAGAAGAAGAAGAAGAAGAAGAAGAAGAATGAAGGAAGAAGAAGAAGAAGAAGAAGAAGAAGAAGAAGAAGAAGAAGAAGAAGAAGAAGAAGAAGAAGAAGAAGAAGAAGAAGAAGAAGAAGAAGAAGAAGAAGAAGAAGAAGAAGAAGGAAGAAGAAGAAGAAGAAGAAGAAGAAGAAGAAGAAGAAGAAGAAGAAGAAGAAGAAGAAGAAGAAGAAGAAGAAGAAGAAGAAGACGAAGAAGAAGAAGAAGAAGAAGAAGAAGAAGAAGAAGAAGAAAGAAGAAGAAGAAGACGAAGAAGAATGAAAGAAGAAGAAGAAGAAGAAGAAGAAGAAGAAGAAGAAGAAGAAGAAGAAGAAGAAGAAGAAGAAGAAGAAGAAGAAGAAGAAGAAGAAGAAGAATGAAAGAAGAAGAAGAAGAAGAAGAAGAAGAAGAAGAAGAAGAAGAAGAAGAAGAAGAAGAAGAAGAAGAAGAAGAAGAAGAAGAAGAAGAAGAAGAAGAAGAAGAAGAAGCATAAGAGGTGGGGAGGAGGAGGAGGAGGACCTGGACAAAGAAAAGGATGAAGAGGAAAGAGATGTCAGCGTGGAAACTTTATGACACAATACTTTGGAAGGCTGTGGGATATCTGAAACCGTACAAGGAATATCAATAATAAATTCATAAATATTGATTGCTGATTGCGAACGTAATGAATGGTAAATCGTCAGCAGGGTGCTAGAGTGAATGACTGGACATCTGTTTGTATGTCAGGACAGGACAGCTCTCTGTGAGGCAGGACAGGACAGCACTTGTGAGGCAAGACAGAACAGCTCTGTGTAAGGCAGGACAAGACAACACAGTACTATATGTGGCAAGACAGGACACCTCTATGTGAGGCAGGACAGGACAGCTCTGTGTGGCAGGACAGGACAGCTCTGTGTGAGGCAGGACAGGACAGCTCTCTGTGAGGCAAGACAGTCCGGGCGTCTGCAGTCATGTGGCAGTGATGTATGACAAGTGTGTGTGTGTGTGTGCGTGCGCGCGCGCGTGTGTGTGTGTGCGTGCGTGTGTGTGTGTGTGCGTGTGTGTGTGTGTGTGTTGTTGTTGTTGTTGTTGTTGTTGTTGTTGTTGTTGTTGTTGTTGTTGTTGGGACACAAGGCGGTGATGCTATCGTCACATCGATTGCCTTCGCCACACACGTAAGAGGGCTCAGTGTCTGAAGTTTCCGCAGGGCTCTCAGGTTATTGTTGATTCTATCCACCAGTGTCCGGATTATGAGGTGAGTGACCGGTTGCTTTACTCGCACATGTCTGCTCGCTCAATTTAGAGGTCATATCATGGTATTTTTTTAGAATGACGCGCGCGCGCGTGTGTGTGTGTGTTGGTGTGTGTGTGTGTGTGTGTGTGTGTTGGTGTGTCTGTTGTGGTGTGGTTGCGAGTATACCATGTTGAGAACATGCATCTTTTCTGTGGAAACATACGTATGTGAGCCATAGATCATTTCACAACCATTAAAGAAGAAAGTGGGGGATTGAGAACGAAAACGTTACAGAAATTGTCTTAAAGTAGCTTGCACAAAGAAGAATAGAAATACAGAACGAACGAACGAACAATCTTTATTTTCAAAGAGTTAAGAATTGGGCACGCAGGCCTGTCTGACATTCTGCCCTTCTTCTCTAATTCTTCTCATACATTCTTTCATTTAGCATCACTTATGAAGCTAATCTTAGACAACAAATGAACAATAAGCATTAATATGCATGAAAAATAATCAATAATACATGACTCACTGTTCTACAAGCTGTGAGCATCCAAGAATACGGGTTCATGCAGAGCATCTTGTCAGGGAAACAGAAATGATT